>JAJJMA010110350.1:111704-154928 GCA_023529015.1 Papaver nudicaule | reverse complement strand
CGGATTAACCTGTAACCTTGGTAACCTGATCACGTTCTTGTCTATTCCATAGTCCGTCTCTTCTGCTATACGGCTATTCAAGAACTGATACGTTACACACAAGGTTGAAAGGTAGCAACGCACAGCTGCACTCGGTGTTGTAAGACCTAGTTAGCTCCAGTTATACAAGTTATTTAAGTGATTCTTCGTGTATAACTGAGGTAGAGACAGATTGGGCATAGCTTACTCGGTTTGCTTGTCAGCCCTGATTTGTGAAGTAGATTTCCGTATGACCTGGATTTAACAATCCGAAGGAAGTCAACTTGTGTGTGGTAAACTGATAGAGGACAGTTAGACCATACGTCAACAATTAGTTGCAAAGCCAGTATTGCTGACACAAGCCTTTGACATCGGTCAAAGCAACTCCTAGGCATGTAAAGGACGTCAGCTGGGGGAATCAAGTACGTGACGATCTGTGGGGGACTAAGGAGTGCGACAGTAGCCAATTTGCTTGGAGGGATTGAGTTGGTCTCTGCTACATCCCAGACCGAAGTCTTATAGTAGGCTAGTGTTTGTACTGGGCGGTGTTCAATCTGGACGAGGTCCCGAGGTTTTTTTGCAAGGCAGTTTCCTCGTTAAAAAAATCTCTGGTGTCTTGTGTGCTTTTACTTTCCGCATTATATCTCTGATCATATAATTAAAGCACCAAGTAGTACGTTATCCAATAACTGTAGAGTTTAACTCCAAAGTCCCAACTTTGTCGAGTTGATCCCCAAGATCACAACTCCAGTTATTAGAGTTTGGATATTGATTTTTGAGATCGTCCAAACTTAAACCATAAGACTCACGAGCCAAAACGAAAAGTTGGTTGTATTTCAGTACCCCTCCTTTTTCACTGGCTAGATTTTTTAACTTTATAGACATGTTCTATCTTTAGTGCTTGAGACAACTGAATGGGTCTTGTAGAGACTTAATTGTATATACGAGTCGATTAGGAATTAGGTTTAATGATCGATTAGACTAGATTGATTAGGAGTAATTGAGGGATTCAAATTTGGGTTATCGATGATATATAAGGCCAAATTAAATTAGACTAACAACGCGAGGGAAAAAGAAGATGATAGAGGAGAATTTTGTTCACACACATCAATATGGTTTATACTATTTTTGAAAGGGTTGTATTTAGCTTTGTGTGGGTTGTATTTAGTTACTTCCACAAACAAACAAAATCAAAAATCTCAAAATCAACAATCTTTATACCCTACTCTTTCTTCTTCCTCTCATTCCATTGTTTTTTTTCGGAATTTCATTCAATGGTTTAAACCCAGAATGGTGGAGCAATGGGGAACCAAATGTAATAATAGAAACCCACCTTTTGATTTAGTTGTTGGTGGTTTAATTAACTTAGATTCAATCAAAGAAACAAAAAAAAAACGTGAACCAGTGTCGGTTACGGCAATCTGTAACTCCTAGTTTTCAGTCGAAACCACAACTTAAGGCTCAAAAATTTAGAACTTGTAGCCGTAACTAAGTTATGTATGTTTTTTTAGCAGTCGTAACCAAAGTTAAATAAGTTACGGCCATGGTTGTGAAAATCGGACGATTCACGGTTTGAATCGTCCGATATGTTCCTATAATATAGGATATTGATTCAACTCGTGTCTCAAATCGAATCTGACTAGGAATCAGATAGATTCCGTTGGAGTATGCGATTTTGACTCCCTTTATTTGTATGTAGTAAAATGAAAACGTGGCTGCTGAGACTCGAACCTTGGTTCTCAAAGTACTTCGTTCACTTTCAAGCCACTGAGCCACAACTCATTTGATGTTATTTAATGAATATATAATATATTTACACCATTATTAGATCTTATAAGGCTTAAATTTTTTGATCAGACTTCTTTGAAAATTACATATATCAACAATATTTCTGTATACATATTTTTATTTTTAGTTTGGAAGGTAATATAAAAATAACAATGAATCTACGATTCACGGTTCAATATACGATTCGATTCTCAAAAATGAAAAACGATTCGTTCCGTGATTCATGATTTCACAACCTTGGTTACGGCTCAATATGTGTTTACTCCCATCATCCGTAACTTATTAATTACTTTGAAATTTAATTTGTCACAAACATACGAGCCGTAACCCCATATGTTTAGGCCGTAGGTTGGTTACGGCTACTAACTAACACGATGTAACTACAGTTATCTTCCAGTCGTAACATGTATTTTATAGTCGTAAGTTTTGCCCAAATAAAAAAATCTCTAAATCTACTTACGGCTACATGTAACTCAACCTTACCAGCCGTAACCCACACTTACGGCTTAAACAAGAAGAACTTGTAGCCGTAACTATTAGCTTCAGCCATAACTGAAAACCAAGTTGAGATACGGCTACCTGTAACTCAACCTTATTAGCCGTAACTTATACTTACGGCTTACAAAAGAAGAACCTGTAGTCGTAAATAATAACTCGATTATTTGTCGCAAACATACGAGCCGTAAGTGCTTAGTTATAAGCCGTAAGTCTATGGTAGATTTAAATATCAATCAAAATTGAATCAAATAATGGTAGGATTTACACTAATCAGCCGTTAGATTGTTCAGATTGTTTAGCTGGTAGGATTTGTCGCGAATAATCTAATGAAAGGTAGTATTATTCCTAGTAAGAAAACAATCTAATGAAAGTCGGTGGGATAGGGTTTGCATTGTTTTTGGCCTTTTGCTTTTTCTCCCAAATATTACTAATTAGCTCATCAATCTAATGTAAGCAGGTGCCAAAAAATAATATAATGCTTATATACATGCGTACTAAAACTTCATATGTATCACTGTTAGAGCATGACTCGGTCAACCTCATTAAGTGTTGGTATGGCAAGCTTAGTTGTCAAATTTAGTGATCAAAACTCGACCACTTGCAACACACATTAGGTAAAGACTTCATTAGCTAGCTTTAGGTTGTGGAAGATTTTGGTAGGATTTAGAATCACTATTTGAAGAGTTGAAGAAGACTGAAGATCAAACGAAAACATCCAGCTTCACATTCAAGAGGTTAATGAATCTAAATAACGCGATTCCATTATCTTGTACACTTGTGCTACAAAAGACAAAAACATAACTTAATTAATGCTTGAGCTTTACGTTATGACTTGATCACTTGTGATCGGTGTGTATTAATATATAACTCCACTTTATCGCTTGCGATATTTTTGTTGTAGTTATGACGTTCCATATTGCTTAGAGCTTTCTTTTCTTCTCCGTCTCTAAGTAATATAAGTTTTTCCTAAAACCTGCGAGTTGGATATAACAGTTGTGATGTTGGCTTGGTAGTATTACGGGATATAATCCATCACAGTATTGTGTCTCGACTTACCTTGTATGACTCTGTCGGATTGATTGGCACGTACTTGTATGTGCTAAATGTAGTTGAGATTGTGACTCACACTTATGTCGTGTAGACTCGATATACTGTTGTTCTGAGTTTGAATACTACGTCATGGTTTGGCTCTGATTACTGAAGTTTTGAATCATTTATTTGATTCTATACATATGAATGTCATATCATACTTTTAAATTTCGAAACCATATTCCTTTTATCTCATCTTATGGACTTTCAGAGTTCGAAACCTCAATGTAGGTTTTGGTAAAACTTAACTTTGATTTCGAAACCATAATCTAGTTTTTGTATCCATAGACTATTCGGTCTGAAACTTAAATGTTGTGACCAATGAGAGAACTTGAGTTCGAAACGATGTTTGCTGGCTACCAGTGTCTTGACCATGTGAGTTTTAAAAGGTCGAAAAGACCCTGGCGTTTCCTAAAGGTTTATGTGAACCGGGAAATAAACCTGTGCGTCAAGGACAAAAATGTGTGATGCTGAAATGTCTCTTGACCACATGGACTCTCAAGTTCGGGACCAAACATTTGTGACGAGATTAATATGTGTTTCTTGTTTCGAAACCTTAACCAAAGTTTTGTTAAAACAAAATCTAAAATTTGAAGCCTTACTTTGGTTTCGCTATATGGAATCTTGATTTGGGAACCTAAATTTGGTTCTAGTCATTGTTAGAGCATGGCTCGGTCAACCTCACTAAGTGTTGGTATGTCAAGCTTAGTTGTCAATTTTAGTGATCAAAACTCGACCGCTAAACAACACACATTTAGGTGAAGTCATGTGAGAGAGTTAGCTTTAGGTTGTGGAAGATTTTGGTAGGATTTAGAATCACTGGTTGAAGAGTTGAAGAAAGACTGAAGATCAAACGAAGACATCCGGCTTCATCACTCAACAGGTTAGTGAATCTAAATAACGCGATTCCATTATCTTTTACACTTGTGCTACAAAAGACATGAACATAACTCTCAGCTTGAGCTTTACGTTATGACTTGATCACTTGTGATCAGTGTGTCTTATGATAACTCCGCTTTACCACTTGTGGTATTAGTGTGTAGTTATGACGTTCCAATATTTCTTAGAGCTTTCTTTTCTTCTCCGTCTCTAAGTTAATATAAAGGTTTTTCCTAAAACCTTTTCGAGTTGGATATATCAATGTGATGTTATCTCGGTAGTACTACAGGATTTGATCCATCACAGTATTGTGTCTCTTCTTACCTAGTATGGCTCTGTCGGATTGATTGCATACATTTATATGAGCCAATGTAAGAGAGATCGTGACTCACACTTATGTTGTGTAGACTCGAAATACTGCTGTTTCTGAGATTCAAATATGACGTCGTGGTTTGGCTCTGAACTCTGAAGTTCTGGATCATTCATTTGATTATGTATATGAACATCTTGTAATCCATATCTCACTTCTGGATTCCGAAACCATATTTGTGTATCTCAACTTATGAATTTTCAATGTTTGAACCTCAATGTAGGTTTTGATAAAACTTGACGTTGATTTCGAAACCATAATCTGGTTTCGCATTCATAAGCTATTGGTCCGAAACTTAAATAATGTGACCAATGAGATATAACAGATTCGAAACTATGTTTGTGTGGCTGACAGTGACTTGAGAATCGAGGCCAATGTCCCTTGACCATGTGAGATCTAAAAGGTCGAAAAGACCCCGGGGTTTCCTAAAGGTTTATGTGAACCGGGAAATATATGCCTGTGCGTCGAGGCTAAAAAGCTGTGATGGTCAAACGGTTCTCGACCACAAGGACTCTCAAGTTTGATACCAAACATTTGTAGAGAATTTAATATGTGTTTCTTGTTCGAAACCTTAAACAAGGTTTTATTAAACAGAATCTAGATTTCGAAACCAAGCTTTAGGTTTCACTATATGGAAACTTGATTTGGGAACCTTAAATAAGTTCCAGTCATATAATGAACTTTAGGTTCCGAAACCTTAATTTGATTTCTGCCAAAACTGACGTATGTTTCGAAACCTGAATAAGGTTGACTCAGAATGCGTATCTTCGAAGTTCAAACTCTACATTTTTTATTTGTGCTTCAGCGAATTAATGAGTTTGATATTCTCGGTTTGAAGTTTGAATTCGTTCATCTTCAATGTACAACTAAGTGGAATTGAGTCATCATCTGGAAAATGGTTAGTCGCTCTAGTTAGTGGACACATGATTATGGATCAATACTGTATGTGATTAAATCTTCGTATGCTTTACTACTTGATCATATTACCACTTGCCCTCCAGGTGCCTCTTTTTTGTAATATTCATTTGATTATTCATTTGATGTTTTGATTTGAATTCTTGGATATCATTAACGCGACATCTGTATTTGAATCAAGAATTCTGGAGATTTAACATTTTGCTAGTTACTCGTGGAATCTCGCACTGTACTTCCAATGGCAGATCTATTTGCGTGATTCAGAACGTCTGAACCAATGTGTTCACTTAAGCTTAACACACACAAGGCTTTGTCCACGTTTGTTATGATGCGTTTATGCGGAACGTTGAACCACGTTGGACCAGATCCCACTTCCACATAGGTTCGCCTGGTTAGCCCAGCAAGACCAAGGAAGTAATGTCGACATTATAAAGCTGGTGACGACATTTGGAAGTAATAATATCTAAGGAGATTTTCGAAACTAAGGACACGTTTTCGAATTGAGATCTTTCCTAGGGATCATATTTGGTAAGCACCATATTTCGAATTAATATGAAATATCCAAATATACCTTAAGATATTATTTGATTTGATTGCTCTTGGCTAAACATGTTTCGAAAATATATTTTCTTTATGGAATATATTTTTCTTAAATGTAAAATGCTAGAGTATTAGTTCTCATTAAATGCTATGAGACTAAATGGAGAATTTCGGAACTATTGTCTTCTATAACCTAGGTACAAGTAGTTGAATCATGATTATCTATGGTAGTTAAATATGTTGTTGTGTGTATATTTTTGGCATCTGTCCTCAAGTACAAGTGGTAGAATTTTTGGTTTGATTAATGTGTAATTACAACTAGTAGAAATATGTTCTTATGTATATGTGTTTTCGGCATATGTACCCTTGTACAAGTGGTAGAAATTTTGGAACATGTACCCTAGTACAAGTGGTTGAAATTTGTTCGTATAACCTTTCATAAATTGAGATAAAAAAAAATACAAATCGACACTCTTTCAAAAATTCGAGCGTTGTCACCACTTATACCTGGGTATTATTAGTGTCATAAACACTTGTACTTGAGTACTATCAGTATTGTCACCACTTGTAGCTGGGTGCTATCAGTATTTTTTTCTTCTAATTATGTTGTTTTTGTGGGTGTAAATTATTAGGCACTGATTTTCATTATTAACCCTGAATCAAGATTCCATTTCTAATTTAACTCGTTAGTCATTACTCACTTTGTCTGTTCAAGGAAGAAGTTCTTTTACTAGTAATGCCTGAATTACATAATGGAATCAGCTTATCGTAGGCTCTTCGAATTTATGGCCCTTTTTACCCAATTTTTTTTGGGAATTTACATGGTTTTAGGTAGTGAAGTTTGTTTGTTCTTAAACATAACTGATGCAGTTCAAGTTTCTACTTGCTGATGATCTGTCATCATTAGGTTTTGGGTATACTTTTCTGTTTGTGAAAAAAAAATGTTACTGATTGAGGTCAAAGCTCTACTAATTTATCAAATTGTTTGTTCTTTCCTATTGTAGATTTCTACGAAATATATGGAACTATCTGTTTTATTGACTTAAAATGGGTTTTGTTCAATTTGTTTTGAGTTAGTGAATTCAAAAAAGTGAGTTTAGCCTAACAATTACGAGTATTTGTTATTCTATGGTGCTTCTTTCATAAAATATAAATCGGGGTTCTTCATTTGCTGCTATTGTGTATATATAAACACTTAATTGCTCTAAAGTTGCATATATATTTATGGTTTACAGGACTGTGAGATATTTAAAAAAAAAAAGGACTGTGAGATATGTGGGTCAGTTGCACGAAACGTAGTTGGTGTTAATGAGACTAAGTTCTTGTTCTAGTGGAACGAGACAAGTAGTACCACTGCAGCAACTCCTGCACCAGCTACAGAGACCCGTAGCTTTTGGCATAACCTGGAGTTTTGTTTCTGGTCTTCTATAAGTACAACTACAGACTGCATTTACATGGCGGTTAATGCCCATTTTGGGTTAAGTAGCTGTTTATGTTAATTTAGCATCTTTCTGTGTATGATGTTGTACTGCATGGGTTTGAATGATTATTGAGTAGTTGTTACCGGTTTTTTTCTTCGTTTTTTCATTACTTAATTCTTGAATAGTAGATTTTGAAATGCTTGTTTTTGTACAAGCCCGTGGGGAACATGTTGCTGGGCTCTAATTATGATGGTCTTACTTGTTGATTATTGTTAAAGGATGTATCTTTTGGTGATTAAGAATGATAGCTTGTGGTAGGGGATTCAACTCATCTCACTATAATAAAAGGAAGGTCCTTTTTCACCAGTTTGCAGTGAAAGGACTAAGTAGTCCCTCCAAATTTTATTTCCCCGTGTGCACTTTTCCGTGAATATTATACAAATGCAGGGGTAAATGCGTACTTTGCGTTTTTCCTTCCCAACTCTTCTTTTTTTCTTTACGTTCTTCCTTCCTCATATTCCTCTTATTCTTCCTCATATTAACCCTTGGAAATGCTTAACAGTTTTCGATTGGACTGCTGAAACGAGATATTACTTAACATTGCTACGAAATAGCTCTTACTAGAGTTGCACAAGACATGTTCTGTTTGTCGCAGATGTTTATATGTTAATGTAGCATCTGCTGATGTTAACTCCTATCACATGCTGACTGTGCATTGGGTCATTTGCCCTCACATGTCTTTATAAATAGTATATTTTAATCTCTTTTTAGATGCTGTCTTTATAAACAATCTACAAATTTAGCCGTCTTATAGAACCTAAATATGTGTTATATGGTCTTATAGACCATTTTTGTGTCTTTTGTTAATGAACAACCACAAGAAGCTACGATAGAAAGAACAAATGACTGTAGTGCGTAGAGGGTAGCCCAAATGACTGTTTCCGTCTCTTTTAAGAAAACATTGTATGGACCTGGGTTACACGGACTCGGACACGAGCAAGGTCTCAAAAATACAGGACGTGGGCACGTTTATATACATTAATTTTTATAATATTTTTATGCATGATTATATAATATCCTAACCTATTAACAACCAAAGTTATCTACCAAAATTATAATTATGTATATGATAATGATAATCATTTATAAAACAAAGAGCCAAAAACCTAAATTACCATAGGGAGACGCATGCTTCTTTGCTCCACGTGGGGTAAAAATCTTGCATGCTAAGCAGGTGTATTAATGGTAATAATGAAGTAAAAAACTTAAAATCCTATCTTTCTTCTCCTTCCCTTCGCCTCTTTCTCTCCGTCGTCCCATCTTCTGTATATTTACATTTTTGAAAGCTCACATCTATATTTTCTCTTCTATTATTTTGTCAATTAGAGAGTGCAATCTTTATATTTGTTTGTTCAAAGTTGAAGGACTCGGTTGATGTATTTGGAATGGGTTGCAAAGTCTATAAAGTTTAAGACGAAGAAAGTTGAAGCTAAGATTGATCTATTTCTTTCCCTCTTTTTCAACTTTTGCTCCCTCTTCGTCCTCACTATTATGGCAATAGCATCACCATTAACGGACAAATCAAACTTGTTAGGGCATTGTCCGGTCAAACCCACTAGCGTTGGTATGTCAAGCTAGTTGTCAGTTTTAGGTGTCAAAATACAATTCTTGATTTAGCCTACTAGAGTTTAGATTTCGGAAATGGGATATAGACAGAGTAGTAGAGACCTTGAAGACGAAGACTGTGAAGACAAAGAAGACATCAATTATTCTTCATCGACAAAAGGTTAGTAGGAGTTATGACTTTACGGATTATTCTTCTATTCTACTTTCTCTATTCTTTCGAAATATAGTCGACTACTTTAGTAGTAATGTAGCGATTGAGATCGTGTTCTTGTGTAACATGGCTTTATGTCATGACCAGTGTTTGATCCCACGAATACTGTGAATCAAGAACATATGAGATAGATTTGACGCCATATGACCATTTCAATAGTTTGCTTGCAAACTGTTATGTTGGATATGGATGAATCTAAGGAGTACTCTTGAGCAAAGAGTCCATGGATCATAGCTGAGGACATTCTCATGTCTAAGTTCTGGCTCAGCCCAGTTCTTCCAGCGGATTCAGAGTTTGACCAAAATTTGACTTGGACGGTACCCGAACCGGTTTCGCGTACCTGGTCCAGAAATCTCCTGTGTCGCATTAGTACACGAACCTGTACGTGTACCTGACGCAGAGAAGTTTCTGGAAAGTCAAATTGCGTGAATATCTTCTAGATTTTCACTTTGAGTCAAATTCCAACTCCTTTATCTCTTAGATGGACTTGTGTAAAACATAAATACCTTTTGTGTTCCATCTAACGATCCTCAATGAGTCAATAAGATAAGATTATCTCTGGTCTGTTGGATTCCTATCTTGAAGTGTTTTAGAGCCAACAAAACACTTGGCAGATAAATCTAAAAAGGAATTTCAATTGAGATTAATCTGTATTACTTGGTTGGCAAGTTTAGGGTTTCCTTAACTTGTGGGACAAGTAATTGATTGCTTAATTCCAAAGCAACCTATCTTATTGAGTGCTATAAATAGAGGTGTCTAAGGACAAATACCGCAAGCATCAAGCATACGTGAAGGTCCTCAGGGAGAGTAGCGTAAACTCTTTTCACTTCGGTGAAGGCTTGTTGTGGTATAGTCATCCTCTATAGGTTGCAGCTCCTCTGGGAACTCCCTACGACTATAAAGACTTCCTTTGAGAGTTGGGAAGCACAGGTAGATCGATCCCTCAGCGGTTGATCAGAATCACCTGTAACCTTAGTAACCTATCTTAGTTCTTGTCTATTCTAAAGTCCGTCTCTTCTGCTATACGGCTATTCAAGAACTAGTTAAGTTACGTAAAGGTTGGAAAGGTAGCAACGCACGGCTGCACTCGGTGTTGTAAGACCTAGTTGGCTCCAGTTATACAAGTTCCCTAGTGGTTCTTCATCTATAACTGAGGTAGATACAGATTGGGCGTTGCAAGGTGCATGTCAGCCCTGATTTGTTAAGTAGACTTCCGTATGACCTGGATTTGACAATCCGAAGGAAGTCATCTTATTTATGGTAAACTGATAGAGGACAGTTACACCATAAGTCAACAGTTTTGGATTAAAACCCAGTATTGCTGACAAAAGCCTTTGGCATCGGTCAAAGCAACTCCTAGGCCTGTAAAGGACGTCAGCTAGGGGAATCAAGTGCGTGACGATCTGTGGGGGATCCAGAGACGTAAGGAAGGCGACAGTAGCCAATTCGCTTGGAGGGCTTGAGTTGGTCTCTGCTACATCCCAGACCGAAGTCTTATAGTAGGCTAGTGTTTGTAGTCAGTTTGTACTGGGCGGTGTTCAAACTGGACGAGGTCCCGAGGTTTTTCTGCAAGGCAGTTTCCTCGTTAAAAAAACGTTTGGTGTCTTGTGTGCTTTTACTTTCCGCATTATAACTCTGATTTATAATTAAAGCACCAAGTAGTACGTTATTACCTAACTGTCGAGATTACTCCGGTTAGAGGTTTGGATATTGATTTTTGAGATCGTCCAAACTCTTTACCATAAGACTCACGAGCCAAAACGAAAAGTTGGTAGTATTTCGGTACCCCTTCTTTTTCAAAACTCAACAGCAACATCAGTTTTTGCCAGATCTGGAAAAAATAATTAACGACCTAAACCAGCTGATGCTCCAGTTGCCATTACTACTTTTCTTTTTAGATTTCTCCATGGTTCAAAATAATTCTCCTTCTGTTCTTCTTCACTCCCCATTGATGATTTGATTTTGATTTTTTTTTTATTACAAATGTTATAATTTTTGTTTGATATATGTAAGAGAAACACAGATTGTTGATTTGGTTGAATGAATGGATTTAACGTAATTTTTTTCTCAATAGTGAACAATAATCAGATCTTAAGAAAGATTTATGTAATCAGTTAATAAAATCAATACAAAAAAAATTTGACAGAAAACTAAAAAGCGTAGTAGTATGCGTCCAAATTCAAAAATTGCGCGTCTAAGAACGTGTCTAGGAAAAAAAGCATGGGACGCGCACGTGCATGAGTCAAACACGCGTCATGGGCGCGTCGTTGCCGCGTCATGCGTCCCATGCGTGTCAGACGCGGACACGTGACCAAATTTGCCGCGTCTGTGCAACCCAGGTACCGTTTCCGTGAAGAGGCTAGTAAAGGTTTATCTACTCTGACCATCAGATTATCTCTTTATCGACGGCTGTAATGTCAACTAAATTTTAGTGTTAGGATCGATGAGTTGGCAAATACTTCCCATCCCATTATAAATAAATTGGGGTAGTTGGATGGAAGGCTTTCAGTAAGGCGTCTATGTTAAATTAGGTTTTGAATTCTCTGCCATTGTATCCCACATCCCAACATAGTCTTATTATTATCACTTCTGAATTCAAAAGATGCCAAAGGGTGGTCAGAGTTTGATGTCGAAGATCGGTGAAGATTTTTGCAGAGGCACATTGGACGAATTTAAGGCGGGTTTAGATGATTTGGGGAAAGTATACACTGCTCAAACGGATAGTGTCTATAACTGCGCAATATTCACTGTAGCGATGTGTGTTGGTGCTACTGTAATTATTGGTGTTACTACCTTAACAATGGTGGAATTGTTTGCAGCTAGTCGGAAACGCAAGTAATTATTTCAGAATTAGGTATTTTGCTTAAATTATTTCAGAAATAAATTCCTGTAAGCTTGCGATTACTAATACAATTAAATATTTGGATCTGAACAAATCCCTCTCCTTTTAGTTGTTTAGATTTTGAATTCATATTACAAATTCCTGTAACTTTGCCCTTATTAGTTATGTGCAGGGGATTTTAGTAACTGTTGGTATTTGCCTAGGAAAAAATATTTTTTTTTTATCAGTTTTACATCGATCATGTTTTTAGCATTGTAGGACTTGATTTGATGTTTTGGATTTGTGACGGTGTTATTGAAATACGGTATTCCGTTCATATCAGAACCTATTAGGTATAATTCCACTTCGATCAGGTTTATAGTGAGAAAATTTCATGATCATGTATTATGTATATCTTCCCAGGGTTCTTTTTGTAAGAGCACGAATTGCAGTACGATGATGTGCTTTTGTTATGTTAATGATGGCTGATATGTTGTTAGGTGAACTAGTAAGTAACCCGTGCTTCGCACCGGGTTGTACACATGTTAGCTGGCTTGTGCTTTGTTCTGGCATGGAGAAAGATCTACCCAATCCTCCTTTTTTACATCAAAACTTTGTAATCCCCTCTTACATTTATTGAATTTCTTAGCCAAAAAAATACTCCACTCCCTAAGCTAATACAACAAAGTAAACAGTTGTTACTCCATTTTATCAACTACGTGAAAGAAGATTTAAAAACGGAGGTGCATACTGGTGGACATAAGATAAACTGGAATGAACCGATTGCTTCATACATAGGATACACTATAATTCCCTTTTAGCAGCAGTGCGTTTAGAACTTACTCAAAGTCTTTTCCGAGTTTAGTATCGACGAACTTTGGGTTGATCTGTGTTAGTTTAGAGGATCTTGAAGTTGTAAGCATCTCTCTGATAGCCACTAAGTCTTCAGGAACAGTATGTAACTCCTTCCTCAAGTCGTACCCTGCCAAATCATCAACCATACTGAGTGTGACACCAATGTCGATCACCGAGGTACTTAAAGCATTAGATGAAATTAACTTTACTTGAAAAATTAATTACCAATCACAGGATTTTATATAGTACATGAAAAATAGGCATATAAATAATTAAGACTACTGGGATTAAGAACAACTGCCCGTTTTAAGCAACCATTTTGTCTTGCATCAAAAAAAAAGCAACCATTTTGTCAGTGTTAATACTGGATTCTCAGGTATGACGTAGGCACAGTTCCGCCATCCTGATTGCTTTCTACATTAATATTATCTTCTAGCAAGGGAAATGTTGATATCGCTGGGTGCCAACATCATAGACTATGCTAACTGAAGGTGAATTTACATATTGTAGAGGTGTTCTTATTTTCCACATTGATGTTAACATATGCTGATGGTCTAAAAATGAAAAAAATAATCTGAGATATCGAGGAGACCTAACTTGAAGTAATTAAGGTGAAAAGATAAATGTTGCAAGTGTACCAATGTAGACACATGGGCTTAACCAACCCGTGTTCTACAATAATTGTTTTGTACACCTGAAGTCCTGTCAAGCGAAAAATCAAAAGGTGGTGAAGTCTACTGAAAATTCATACAGGAGAAAAACCACCTTAATTTTGGACAACCTATGTTTAAAGAATCAAAATTCACCAAAGGTCTAAATGTTACCACAACTTACTAATAAAGATAAAAAAAATTCTAAAAATAAAGACAGGAATACTCAGCTGTTCCAACCACATTTTAATACCGTGTTTACTAACTCGTTAAAGAACAACTCGAGGGCAAAACAGAAAGGAACAACTGGAGAAGCACAAACCAAATACTCTTGGTCTCCATTTTAAATGTCTGAACAGAAATAAAAGGAAACGGAAACAAAGGTATATAAGTAAAGAACTTTTCTCTATATCCACTGTCCAGTATAAGGCAGACGATGAGGAATTTCACCAAGATATATGCTGCTGAAGACTTACTTGAAACCACCAAAGTATCTCACAGACACAACGATATATATCGCTAGAAAACTTAGCATTGCCATAAGAAAATTTTCAGATATAATATACTTCACCTGCGTTATAGACCATCACACTGCCCAAGTGATAAAATACATGCATTGTAGCTCATGCCCCTGCAAATTGAAAAGAAGATAAATATTAAGAGAGTAAAATGTCGTCAACAGCTATGGTTCAAAAGCCTTTAACTATCTGCTGAGAAAACTGCTAAGAAAACCTTATGCCTTACATGTCACTCAGGAGCAAGTTCTTGTGCCTCATCTACGCTGTGTTTTTTCCTATCCATCATTGTAGTTCAGAATCATAGTCTATTTTAGTCTTACTTGAAAACTACTTAGAGCCATTTCACATTCAAATATATACTCATACGCAGCAAATATTTGTATAATAGTGTATAATAGCTACCGATCAGAAGCGGACAGTCATTTCAAAATAAAAAAGCTACAATAAGGGAACTCAATATGACACAATATAATCAAAGATGTTCATACCTTCCGGTGTTGATAATTCGATATGTTTTCGCACCATTGAACTCGTCAATTTAAAGTTATATCCCTCTTGGCCTTTTCTAATCTTAAGTTCGTTTGAAGTCATCATAACTGGAAACCAATCAATTAAGTATACAACAACGATCACAAATGAATGTTTAAAAACAATGTAAATGGACTTGTAAAACATGTATGCATTAATAGAGAAAAAATAAGAATCACTGGGAAACTAAGAAAGAAGAATTATATACCATGATAGCGAAAGGATTCCATAAAAACAACTCTTTTTTTCTTGGCATTTCCATAAATAGTTGGGCTGCGTGTGAGTGAATATTAGAATCTAAACCAAATCTTATAGGCTTTCATTTTCATCTTTCTCAAACACAAAAGAAGAAACAGATGGATACGCCAAAATTGCAGGCAAATCAAAATGTCACCACAGCTAGTGTTTCACAATCGGATTCATTTCAATAAGACACCAATTCCCTGATGTTATGCGACAGCAATTACACAATATCGTTACCAATATAAAATCTAACCACACTCATCTCTACAATAAAAATATAAACCATACTACTTATCATAATATCAAACTTAAAATACTCAAAACTAACGAAGACTCGTTGAGAAATGGACTTACCAAGCTTAGTAAGCTCCAGCAGACCACTTTCAGTTTGTATGTAAGTATCTAGCTTCTACCCAAATCACTATAGGGTGAGTATTTCTTTATATAACGACTAAGAAAATATCAGGTTCCGAAGATTCGTTTAAAATATGGCTCTATTTTGATTCGAAATTGTGGAAATGAAAGAGTGAGAGAAATTTGAGTGGGAAGGTACTTTAGAAAGAATTTAAAAGATTCTTTGGTGTTACAAATAGAACAAAAACTGCAAAAAAATCCAAACAAAACAAATTAGTTATGTAAGGGAAAGCAAAATTTTTTAAAACTTAGAATTAGAACAAAAATGTATTATATATATCAAATTAGTTACGGGAAGTAAAAATCATGAACTATAAAATCTTGATGCAAAAATGTTTCTCAATCATCGATGCATATGTTCGAAATTTTGGATGCATACACGATGGCATTAAAGACAACCTTGATTTAAATAGCAAACTATAATTGTTTCATGACCAAAGACAATAATTGCATACCTTTAGAACTACGGAATATGCCTGGAAAAAAAAGGCAATAATTGGATACCTCCATACTGAACTACGGATTAGGCTTGAAAGCATACAAACCGATCAACGATCGAGACCTGTTGTCTTCCTATTACGCAACAAAGCTGAAGAAAGAAAGCATGGAGCTTCTGTTAAGCATTACATCAAACAACTGGCATGCATCAATGAGAAAAAGAAGCATCAGGGTATTCTTAATACTTGGGGAAATGAATACGAAAAATATATGTAAATATGAGTATGGATGGATTTGAATGGTTTATAGTTTGATCGTAGAGATGAGTGTGGTTCGTTATGAATCTCTGCAAAATTAACTAATAAGTTGAATTATTTTGAACAAGCAAAGGAAACAAAAGCAAAGCAATTCCCAGCCTCTCCTACTGTAAATGCAATAAGCAAAATTAACTAATAAGTTGAATTATGTATTAGTTGAATTATTAACTAATACATATGGTATGCAGACTGAATTCATAGAAATCCAAACTAAGATCATCCATAATGAAAAATAAAATTAGCCTTCATTCAGAAATCAACGAACTGTATTAGCAATCGGAGAAACCAAAAATGGTGAAGTGTAATTCCTTTACCTGTATTAATTATCTGGAACAACATTTAGAGAATATAAAATTGTACTTATTGATAGATTTGATATCTACATGGCTGCTGAACGGTTTGTAATTCAATATGAATTGATAAAAGGAAGATGATGTTTACAGAGATACAACTGAGTATATAAAGAACTCTTCTCTCGACTCTCTTCTCTAGCTAAACCTCTCACGTGCACGGCACACACAGACAACTCACTCACACATATCTTGCACACAAACACTACACACGCTCACACTAACAACACTATCCTATTACTCCCCCTCAATCACAAGTTGGCTGAAAGGAACTTGAGATTGCACACAAACACTACACACCAACTCACAGTAACATTTCCATTGCAAAAGGAGGCAGCAGCAAGCATAACTTGACAGGATTTTCGCAGCAGGAAAAACTAGCAGATGGTATGTGCGTGTGCAAGTAAACTCCATTGTTGTGTAGAAGATGAAACAAAGAGGCAGGTGCAGTTGACATAGGGAGCAGTTGAAAATAGAAAATCGCAGGCCGGCAACAGCAGAACAAGACCAATTCACATAGTTACCAAGCAGCATTGAGTCGCCCCACAGTCAGCACCATAAGCAAACCAAAGAAGAAAGTCAAGAGCCAAAACAAAGCTGTGACAGTACAGTATATAAAACACTGGTGTGTCAGATAGCAGGACAAGTTGCAGACAAATATAACCAGAAATATCATCAGTAGCATGAAGGAACTGGTCCAGCAGTAGTCGTTGCCGCAGTTATAAGAACAAAACCAATGTAGTATTAACTTCAGTTTTGTATCAGTGGCTATTGCAGTAGTTGAAATACACCAATGCTCCAAAATTATATATCCAAATCAAATCATACCTTAAGACCAACACATTAAACTGCATAAGAAAGCCATACTGACAGCACCATTTGTATGTAGTGGGATAAAACTCACACATGTACCATTAGTTGGTGAAGAAAATCATAGCATTAGACCTTCATGATTGTACTACTACCTCAAAGAGACACAACTGCAGCTGCATCCTGCCTTATTTATTCAAACCATCAGCTGAAATAGCTTATTCAAGCACACAGTCAAGTGCTAGTCTTATTCAAGCAAATTGAAAGGATGAGCAACTGAAAAATAAATGAACTGCAGGCTGTATACTCATACATACACAGAATTTGAATGAAGAAAACCAACCAAAGATCAAGTTTCCTTGCATTAGGGACAGCAGAAACCAAGCTTCTTGCCCTTGTATTATTGAGAAGAACCAACAGGAAAATAGAATAACCACTGGTTGCATATCTAACACACATGCAAGCATAAGACCAGGCTGCATACAAGTTGTATGCAGACTCAACAAAGGGGACTCCAACCTCCATACCAGTAACACCACCAAATCCAATTGCATATCGTCATCCGTAGCTTCATCATTCAACTCGCAAGCCAACGCACTCACACACCACAACCGTGAGGACTATACCAATGTAACAATAAGAGGAGGAACTAGAATGAAGCATGATAACCACATAAATGTGCAGCAAACACTCAGCACACACACATCTCAATGTCCTTCTGAATTTAAGAAGAAATTCTCTTCACTACTAAATGGAACAACATTAAGCTTCTCCCTAACTAACAATTGTAGCAGAAATAAGCATGCTCAGATCTAATAGATTCAGGAATCAGTACTAGTAGGACTTGATGAAAAAACTAGGTCAATTCAAACCTAATTATGATGATAACAACTTTTGAAGAAGAAATCAAATATTGGTGAGATAGTGAGATGAAAATCAGACATATGAAGTCAAATTTGAAGTAATCTAAAGTTAGATGTGCCAAATCTAAATAAAATTGGAGATTACCAACAGAGATTCAATCGCCGTTGTCGAGGTAGAAGAAGCTAATTCCATTCTAAGGATTATTGGCAAATCTTCAAGAGCTCAAGAACGAAAATCAAATTTCAAACCGAAGTTCACACTTAATCCGTATTGTTGACGTTTTGCGTAGTATCAAGAGAAAATCAAACTCCATACCAACCTCTTGAACAAATCATCACCTTACAAAACACCTCCAAGCTTCAACAAACCTCCATTACCAACTGTAGAAAAAAAAATTTCTGATGAAGAAATTAAACCTAGAACCAAATTAACCTGTCAATTTAAGCTTTAGAAGCAGAACAAATTCAAAAACATATCTCGATTTACTTTCTCCTCAACAGCAGCAGGAGAATTTTGAGAAGTTGAGATAGAAATTGAAAAGATGATTCAATAACTAAGAGACAGCGGAAGTAGGATCTTACCCTGAAAACCTAATTAGGTTTTCAGTCTGATACCATAGTAGATTGGATGTCTACATGGCTGCAATCACGATTTAATTCAAGATTGAATTGATAAAAGGAAGATGATGTTTACAGAGATACAACTGAGTATATAAAGAACTCTTCTCTCGACTCTCTTCTCTAGCTAAACCTCTCACGTGCACGGCACACACAGACAACTCACTCACACATATCTTGCACACAAACACTACACACGCTCACACTAACAACACTATCCTATTACTTATTAGCAATCAGAAACCAAAAATAGTGAGATTAAAAACCCAACTTACCTTAAGATTTTTATTCCTTCTCCGTAAGAATTGTTTTGATTAACGATTCTTGTACGATGTAGTGGGCAGCAACGAAAACGCAATTTTGATTATCAAAGTTTTGTTTAATTTGTCTGGTTTTGATTATCATTAACAGTTACTGTGGGTGGGAAGTGGTCGAGGAGGTGGGAAGTGAGGCGAGTATGGACTATGGGTACGTTGGAGGTGTATGCGAAGTGTAACAAAATGGGTAACGTTTTCTTGTGTGGGGCCACAATCAATGAGAGAGTTCTATTTGTAAATACTCTCAAGTCTCACCACATTCATTTAGAGCTTGAAAAGGTGGGGCAAAATGAATGAGAATTGAGTATTTGGTTTCAATTATTATATATAAGGATTTGGATGTGGTTTCCTCTCTCCTAAAACGGCTCTAGAAAAAAACTCAACTTCTCCCGTTTCTTCTTCAATTTTAGTAAAACTAGATCTTAATCTTTGTGGTTTGGTCTGAATTATTCAGATCTTCCACTTAGATTCGAGTAGATTATCATAGTATTTGTAAATTATAAATAAAACAATCACAATATCTTGTGATTTCTAATAACTTTTAGGTTTTTTTTTAATGATTTGTTTTAATAGCCTGAAGGATATTTATTTCGATTTTGATAATCTTTTCAAATGGATACTTGAAGACGATAAGTTTCAATATGACGTGGGCTTCTATGAAGATCGACGACTGCCGATTTTGATCTTAATGAAACACAGTGCATATGACTCTCCTTTCATGTGAGATTCTCTTATTGAAGAAGAAGAAGACAAATTCAAATGGCTAAATCATAAAGCCATCCCCCAACTTCATCAATTTCTTGAATGAAAATCATGTATTTCACATTTATCATAATAATAATAACAAGTGGTGTTGGTCCGTTGCATAAAAAAGCCAATCCGATGGCTCACGTCGCTTTGATCCGCCGATCCAGCTACCAGGACGTCCCAGATCAAAATTACTCCATCTCAGTCGTCCGTGTCGATTCGTCTGTTTCCCACCCAGTCTCTTTTTTGTTGATAGATCCTTTGTCGGGTACTACGAGCTCCTTCGCTCCTTAAGGGTTTATTACTCCATAATAGTGCAGGTTTAATTGTGGCACCGTGACTTGTGGCGACGTGACTTGTGGCGTCCTGACCTGTGGCGTCGTGACTCATGACTCTGTGACTTGTGTTGCGGTCTGAATCATGTTGTCAGCTGGAGTTCTCAAAACTGATCCTGAAGTTGCATGCTTTGGGTGTGTTACCTCTGTATCTGGATTCTTCCTCTTACTCCCTTCGCTGATGGCACTCATGGATGGTAAGTTGTCGTTGTACTGCTTGTTGATCAGACTGCTGTCACCGTGGGTATCTCTGCTTCTCAGGAGTTTGGTCCTCTCCAGCAGTGTTAGTACAGTCGTGGAAGATCTCTTGTAGTTCCATGGAGGGCTCGGTAGACGGGGATCGTTTCGCAGAGCTCCACCAGTTGTAGCGTCATCTCCTTCTCTGGGTTCTGGAGTAGTCTATCCAAATCGTCTTTTAGTGACATATTTGGGTTGTGGCTATTTTCCTGTGGAGCCTTTGTTTGAGTAGGGATCGTCTCATCATCCCAGATGTGGATCACATCGTACCATCAGCTGTCCTAGGAGTTCCTTTGGCTTGTAAACCTGATGATGGCTTCGTAGTTAAGAGTTTTGTGACAAGTCAAGACCTCAACTTGGGTAGCGACCAATTGATTTGGTCTTCTGTAAGATTGTCTTGCTGTTTGGCTAATCCTCCGTGGTTAGTTTCTTTGGCACTTCTTTATCCTCTACGGTGGTAGCATTGATTCTGATCGAATGAGAGGGGTTACTGCAAAGCGTGCTAAATGGATCTGCAGGAATTGTTGGGACGACGGGAGCCGCTGGAACAACATGGGTTACCGAGGCAACGCCAAGAGAGTTGGAGTAGGTGTGACGATGGGTATGACGGGGGTTGCTGAGACAGTAGGTGTTACAGGGAAGCATCGTGGGTGGTCTGGATGCTGGGCACGACGCTGAGTGTGGGTGGATTGGAAAGTGTTGCGCGGAAGTTGAAGCGGCTTCAGTTGTAGAGTTGAGATTTTTTGTTGTCCGACACTGTCCTGAGTTCAACCATTTTTTGAGAAAATCTTCTGAAACCGAGAGATTGATCTCCCATTGTGGTCACCAAATGTTTTTTTCTTGAAAAACATTGTACCGTCTGGGTACTTTCGTAGTACTCGAGATCAAAGTCGAACAAGACAAGCCTAAACCAAGTCAATGGTCGTTCAAGTCTTGCTTCGTTCACAGAGAGGATAGAGGTTGATCTAGGGAGGGAAACAATGAAAGAAAACTTGAGATCATGTTGAGGATGTGTATTTCTAGGTGTGAGAGTTCAAGATCTCTGTCGTAAGAGTGACTGGAAATCTCCAAGGCTAGAAGTGTGTTGAATACTCAGGTATGTGCTCTGAGGTTCTGGTTATTCTAGTTGTTCTGAATGTTCTGAAAGATGATCTGCCTTGGAAGATAGAGGAAGTCTCAATTTATAGTGTTGAACTCACCCTGATCTCTCGACAGAGAAGGTGGAAGCCGTGGAAGAGTGAAGGAGTGGAGGACATGAGTTGTGCTCTGTAACTGCTAGAGTCGTGTAGAACGTGTCCCCTCAGCACCACTTTCTCGTAACTGTCCATCATCTCTATCAGTTTCTTTCTAACTGTCGTAGACTGCCAGACCAATACCCCTAAAGTTATCCCCCGTGTAATGTTTTGATATCTCGTGTAGTATGCAGATATTGCATGGTTGTGTTGAGTTTAAACAGCGTTGCATGGCTATGGCTCTATGGTCAATAAGTCAGTAGTGGAATAAGGCCTGATTAACACAATATATCACAGCCGTGGGCTGAAGCAGTCCAAGCCCACCCCCAAAATGTCTTATTACAAAAAAATAACCGGTAAATGGACAAACTTATCCTCAAACTGTACTACTGCTACAAAAACATTTTTCCTAAGTTTTTATCGCCCTGCCCTCCTCTCAAATTCGCTAGATCTGGCTTTTCTTTTCCTCCACCTCCATCTCTCCCGGTTGGTGCAACATCTTTCCTCCGCAGAGAGTAGAAGTTTTCTTTAGGGTTTTCTGCAGCTGTGAAGAAGAAGAACAACACTGTAAGAACCCAAAAATCCGATGAGGTGGATTTAAAAGTTTATCACCACTGTAACAACCCAAAAATCCGATGAGGTGGATTTAAAAGGTTATCACCCACAAATATGATAAAACAACCAATGTAAATGCAAAGGAAATAAAGTGCAAGAAGGTAAATAGAGATTGACACAATGATTTACGTGGTTCGGCATCTGTGATCGATGCTTTACATCCACGGGGGAGAAGATTGATAGTGTTATATTGATATGTTGTGTTACATTGAGTAAGAAAGCTTCATTAGAGAAGAAGAAGAAGTTGCGGGGTGGATTCAGAAAGTAGGAGTTGGTCTTTACTTTGACCAACAACTTTGCTTAATATAGGGAAATATTTTGAGATGAGTCACTTACATGCACTCTCCCTGTATGCCACGTTTGGGACGCCCCAATTACTCTTCCACGATTTCCTTCCACGTATGGTAGGCCCCTATTCTTGTTTCCCATGTTTCCTTCCACGTACAGGCTCACTTAGCCTAATGCAGGTATCGATGTAGACTGGAGCGGGCAGTAAGGAGTGAGCGGGCTGATGTGTGTGAGTCATGGTGAGGCTTCTCCATCTTACACCACGTATTAGCACATCTCACCTACCATTTTACCACTTCTTGCCATGTGTCCCTGTAGGAGGATTATCATTTTACCCTTTGCTTAGTTCTGAAGGACTCTTGGACTTGCTATGGTGCTCATCGTCTCATTGTTTTATGTTGCTCCATGCTCGATCGTGCGCCACGTGTCGGTGCAAATTTTAGGTATTTACAAACACAACGGTAAATCAAATCTTAAATCTCATCCTCTCTTTCTCTGTTCAGAGTTTCAGATCTACAAAGAAAAACCCTACTTTTGTTTCTGTATTTTCGATTTTGATCGTTTAAAATGATTTTAAACAGGAAAAAGGTACATGAAGTTTCGCTAAGAGTGGGAACAAGATTCTAGTAAGAAATTATCTAGCCTTAATCATCTGTTTCGATGATGAAATCATCTGTTTCTGGGTTTGCTGGTGTTTTTATTTTGTGGTGTTTGATTTTGTATTCAAGTTGTTTGATATTATGTCTGTGTGAGAATATGCATTACTGGAGTGAGAAAGCTTTGAGTAGTAAGACTACTGGAAGAGAAAGGATGCATTACTTATGTAATGTTCTCACAAATATCAGAGTGGGTTCAGAGAAGGTAAAGATGGATTAGATTTTGGTTTTTTATTTTTGTTAGTGTTGTGTGTGTGTTTGCTGATATAGGGTTTAATTTTGGGGATTTTTATTGGTATAGGTACTCAAGTTGCTCCAAGGGAATTGGTCTAATTGAACTACATGAAGTTGCACCAAGTTGAAAACTTTTGTTGTCTCTGTGTTTCTTAATTATACACTTGCTTCAGGTTCAGAAGCACTTGTTCATTTGCTTTCTTATCTTCCACAGGTACTTTATCAAACCCTTTTCACTTATGTATGATATTTAATCGTAAATGATGTGATTTTAGGACGTGCAGGCATATACATGTATCCTAAATGTTCAGGTTAACTCTGCGAGGAAATTAGTTGTGTAAAATGGTGTCTGCAGATTTCTGAACACTTAAAGTGCTGTTTGAAATAAGATTTCCTGTAAAAAGTGAAACTCAAAATTGCAATTTCACCTACCATATTATTTGGAATTTATTATATTTGTTTGACCCATAAGTTTCTGCTTTGATCTTTGGCAGATATGGACATCTCTACAACTACGACTCTATTTCCATTGCACCGCACCAAGACTTTGGGTCTGGTATTGAATTTTGAATTGATCTTTTGTACTTGAGTTTCTAGTTGTTGAACTTTGAATATCTGTATGGATGATATTCATTGTTCGTCTCTTACTTTGTTTATTTATTTTAGTTCTTCTCGACTTATAAATGTATTGGGTTGTCATACTATGTGGATCAGGTGAGACATGCACAAGGGTTTCACAATGCAGAAGAAGAGAAGGAACATAGTGCATACATGTCTGAAGAACTATTTGATGCTCAACTTACCCCTCTGGGTTGGCAGCAGGTAAATGAGTATCTTATTCATCATCAGGTTTTATACTGAGTTTTAGTCTTGTCCTCGTGATACAATACATGATTTCTAGTGGTACTTATTGTATGTGTAAATGAAATTCAAGATTGCAGACTGGCGAAGGGAAATACATGAAGTAAAAGCGATGGTTCTACCGCTCTAGAGGCTGAGCGCTTGCTGTAAGAACATATTGGTGCGGACAATGTTTTAGAGACGAATGGAGGGTGGTGTTTCTGATGCTTTTTCCTGTGTCAAAGTTAATTTTAATACCCACCAGAAGTTAGTTGTTTCTTTGTCGATCAACTATGCAAGTAACTTATTCAATCATGTTCATATATTTGGCATTGGGACTGATGTGAGTGAGTGCTGAGGAAGCAACTGAAAATGGTTCTTTTTAAAAATTGCAGGCTTTGCTGCTCTGAGGGCAGGACCACCATTGGATTAGATAGTGCAAGTTTCTTGTCGCACATTGTTGATGGTGCAGTGTATGTAGCTGGGAAACTGTTAATATATGTTTTATTCTTCTGTTGCCCCTGATCTTTGCTTTAAGACGAGATTAGTTTCGTGTTTAGTTAGTGAGTGGAGTATTTCCTAATTAAGTTACGACTTGCACTTCAATTTCAGAACAAATAAAACAGCAGTTGGATGGAGGTGAAAGGAGGAAATAATAATCGTTCTGCAATATCAAGCTTAGGTGCTGAATTTATTGTTTTAGTTCAATTTTTCTTTGTTCTATTACAAATTAATTAAAACTGCTGCCTGTACAGTTTGATAACAAAGTAATTGCCAGTTATTCCGTCTGGTTGTGAGTAGAATTAGTTAGAATGTATTACAAAACACACTCCATGTTCAGGCCGCATTAGATTTTGATTGGTCTAGTTTCAGTCATTGTTTATAATGCTGTTTTGTTAACCTCCTAAAATTCTTTATGCAGAACTGGATTTCATCGGCCTCCATTTAATAGTGTTCACCACCTCGATCTCCATTGTTTTCTGATCTTGCCGTTAGAATAGATTTTTGTTCTTTTCTATTTTTGATTTCATTTTTTTTTCTTTGCAGGATCATGGGCAGGAAGCTCCAACCCGATGATACCCTTTCTTATTTTGTCAAAGTTTAGTCTTTTTAATCATACAAATGAATTTCTATGTAAAGTGTTAGTTGAATTGTGATAAATGAAATGAAAAGAATGTTTTGCTACAGATTTAATTGTAATGTTCAATGAATCAGATTTATGATTTCAGCCAAGTCAGATCTGCTTTCTGGTTCAGTGGAATCAGCTCACTCAGATCCGCTGAGTCAGAATAACTGAATCAGGCTGATTCAAGCATTTTTTTTATTATAAAAAATGAAGTGAAAGGACAGTCCTTGGCGGAGCTTTAGAACAACAGAAGTAAACTGTGCTATCACTAGTGCAAATACAATTTGTACTTTAAAAATAGCACAAAAAGTTAGCACAGTTGGGGGTACAGTTTAAAAAACTGTACTATAAACAAAAATAGTACAGTTTACGGCGTTCCTAAAACGGACGATTTCCACTGGTAAATGTGATTGTGGCGTTAGAAGCATGTGTAACTTTATAGCAGCAGCCTTGGCTATTGGCCAAGGCTAGGAATTCATGGCGCCATGAGTATGGCGCCATGGCCTTGTGGCCACGACCTTGGCCATGGGTCAAGGTCAGATTTTGTGGCGCCATGATTCATGACGCCACGGTGTTGCAGCAATGGCCTTGTCCACTGGCCAAGGCCAGTTTTGTATGGCGCCATGGCCAATGCCAATTTCTTGTGGCGCCATACTCGGTTTTAAGGCCACGGCCTTGGCCATTGGCCAATCTTTTTGTGGCATATTTACACCACTATGAATATGGTATGCTTGTGCACTTGGACTATACTATATTTTAGTTCATGGCATGCTTATCCATGGTATATTAGGCCATTTTGTGTTTAGATTGTGGCCTGCCTAAGTGTGTTTAGGCTGTTGTATGCTTCTCAGAGAGCTCAGGACAAGCCTAGTGCCGCGATGTTTCTGAGGTTTCATTAAGACTCAGGTATCGAGTCGTATTTTAAGAGGAAATCCATGAGGATGCGTCTCTGTTAATTCTCCACCATATACCCGTGAGCAATTTAGTCCTGATGTCGAGGAATTCGAGGCGATGTCAACATGAAGTAAATTGATGGGTTTATGAGTTGGCGGGGTTATTTAGTACTGTAATATGATATTATTCTCTCCACCGGGAGTTAAGAGAGAACTCATAGAGAGTATATTCATCTTGCACAACAGGTTGTACTCTGACCCATAGACATGTGCCTGAATAGGCGATTACCTTTTGGCAAGGCATAATTAAAGAGTAGTCTTACATTTTTGTCCCTCTTCCATTTTTCACCTTCTACAGCAGCATACGGCGAATCAACATCCACAACACATAAGGTAGTGTCCAAAACCAATTCAGCGCAAGTAACAATCTCCGAATCTTTTGAATGTAATTTCCCCTTTTGGCTTAGACACAATCCCATTAAATCCATAAATATTATATTTGGCGGCTGTCATCTCAACCACCGAATCTTTTCACTTCATTGCTTCATAGGCTGAGTTGAAAAGAATATCAACTGAGCTCCCTAGATCCACAAGTACTCTTGGTAGTTTGAATTTTTCCATTTGAACTGTGAGAACCAAAGGATCATTATGATTTCTTCATTCGGCTGGTACCTCTTCGGCGGAGAAACCCACATAAGCTTTCATCCAATCTAATAACAGCTCTTTCTTGACGGTGATACTGCAAATCTCGTTCCCCAATTTATCACGCTTGTGCACCCTTGACAGAACGTTGTTATGAAACTCATCGCTGGTAATTTTTGAATGCACAATGGAAAAGCAATCCAACTCTATTAGGTCTAGCTCCACTTTCACTTCAAACACATTTGGAGCTGGGATAACTTGAATTGGATGAGTACCATGACTGGGGGTGGTGGCGGCAACTCAAGAAACTCTTGGAATTTCCCCAGGCGAATGAATCTATGTACCTCTTGCTGGACACCGGTACAATTTTCTGTTGCGTTGCCATGAAACTGGTGAAACTGGCAAAAAACAGTAGTATTTGTTGGCAGAAACTTAGGATTTCCCATGTTAAAGGGATAGCGAATGTTATCCCTTTGGAATTTTCAATCTATCCCCAAGCATCAGTATAAGAAACACAAAGCTTTGGAAGAGTAGCATCATGGAAATTTTGCTGACCCCCTCTACGCTCGCCAAACTTTCGATTGTCACCATTGTACCTCCTATCTCCATTTTCAAGTCGCCGATTGTCCCGTCCACTTCTACCATCATTTCGACATCTGTTTTCCTGCCTGCCTTTGCCACCATTGTTATCTCGCTTATGCGAATTCCACTGCTGATCGGCGTTAGTCTGATGTTGTGCCTGCCTTAAAGTCTCTGGAACTACTATCGCCGAAGAAGGAACTTTCGCTAATCGCTACTGCTCTTCCTTGAGCCATTTTCTTTTTATTTGTTCTTGTTCTTCTATTGAGTAACTGTTGATTGAGTGAATTTGCTTTGCTCTCTCTCTTTCTTCTGACGAGCTTATTCTTCCTGAATTTCTTCATAATTCATCTATTCATTTTGCTTACCACGCATGGCTTTCATGTCTTTCATTGAATCCCAGAATAAAGCTTTATACATAGGGTCTGATGTTTCCATAGAACTAATGAATGCCCACATTTTGTCTTTATCAGATACAGTTGTCCCTACTTCGCTGCAGAGCTTTCTCCATCTCTGAATCAGACACCTATATGTCTCCGATGGTCTCTTCTTGATGTTAAACAAACTTTCTACGCCTGTGCGACTTCTATTATTCTGAATATACGTAAGCAGGAATTTTCCTTCTAACTTATGGAATGATCCAATTGAACCCTCTTCCAATCCATCGATCCAGGCTAAAGATTTATCTTTGAGAGTGGCAGGAAATGCCATGCACATTATTGGATCCGAGATTACCCATGCCGCCAAGTCTCGCTTATAGTTTCTTAGATGCTGAGCTGGATCCCCTATTCAATCAAAGATTGACGTAAATTTTGGCATGCTAAAATTCTTGGATACGTGGCCATATGTGATTTTCACTTGAAGGGTGTCTTTTTTGCATCAGAAAATGATGTCGCTAACTTAATGTCCTTCAACGATTCTACAACTGCTGCCAATTGACATTTGGTTCGCCGAATTTTCCTTCTAACATTCTCATTTAATCCATCAAGCTTTCCTGAGTCGTCAAAACCCTCTTTAGTCTTCCTAGATGTCTCATTTTTCTTACTTCCTTCATGCTTCGCTGACGAGCCAGAAACCTCTATCACCCTAGACCTACTTTTTTCTGCATTATGAGTGCGCGAATGAGATGCATGACTCATACTCTGGTTTTCCAGAAATTTTCTGTTTTCCGCCATTAGTTCTTTGTGGCTTTGAAGGACAGTCTCCATCTGAAACTGCATTTGCAATTGCGTTTGCGCTTGATTCCTTGTACTGACTTCAAGAAATTTACGCAACATGGTTTCTGTGGCACTAGTAGACCCTGCGTTATTTGCCACCACTATAGGTCGAGCCGGGGTCACGCCAGGTACTGCTGTTGTATCATTATCATTGGCGATCTGAGCTGCATCCACTGCAGTTACCGGGTCTGCCACAACTGCTGGAACTACTCTCGATACATTGGACGTTTCGCCAACAGTCCTCTGAGCTGCATCTATGGCCCTAGTGGAACCTCCCGCGGCGTTCAGAGTCATCTCTACAGTAGTAACATGCTCGTCAATAATTCTTTGAGTTGCCGCAATGTCATTGGTGGTTTCGCTGACGGTGCCTGTATATACCTCTTTACCAGCCCTTCGTAAAAGCTCATTTGCTGCACCCGCCGCCTCTGCTTGTTCAAGATGGGTGATATCCTCCATTAGAACCGTATCCTGGTTTGCTTGATAATGCATGGGTGGCTGTCGAGCTGAATCTTGGTTTGTGAAAAGAGAACTCGATAATCCTGTTGGTTCTGACACTCTGCTTCTGGTGTTGTGCTGACTAGGAAATACCAACGGGTGAGATGTAATGGGATACTTTGGAGGCTTACTCGCCGAAGCCCTACTGCTCTTATTCCTAGACCCCATTCGCCGAATATCTGCAAGATAAGACAAATGCACTTCTTGACAGTATTACGTTGTTTGTACTGTGAGTAGATGCCAAAACAGTTAGTGGAGGTAGTTGAATAACTTTTCAGAACGTTATTAAGGAAATGACAGAAGCACCAGACCTAACTATACCTATGTACAGAGAATAACCTAATCTTAGCAGTAGAGACTAAAATAATAATTTCATCAAAAATTGTAAGGGAAACAAACATCAAAACACTTAGGTAACAAAGAGAATTTCGATCTAAAAGTGTACGGCGGTAACTATTGGAAAACTTGAAGAACAAAGTTATCACAATCTATAACGCTCACAGATCTTGCAGATTATAACATAGGAGCCAAGGAACATGTCAACAATGCATAAAATGTATTCATAGCAACAGTTCTACCATAAACAGCGAGATTTCGCCGGAAAGCGGACCAGAGGCAGTAACCTATTCATGTTGTATACCTAAAAATGGAAATATTAGAAAATACGAACACTGCAAGAACTAAAGCATACCCGGAATCATTATACCCAAAACATGAAAGACAACGGCGACCCTTGTACAAGCATGACAATCGTCCTATGACCCCAAACATACTAAAAGTAACATCTTTTTGAAAGATAAACAGTTGGAGATACTCTGTGGCTTTAGAACATACCAAAAATAACACTTTTGCACAAAGGCAGACAACAAGGAAGATAACTTTACAACAAGATCATGTGATATAAGTTAAATATGTGATGAGATCAGCGAGTTAACATGGTAATAAGCACAATTATGAGCTTTAACAGCTCGCAGATGACTAAACTCCTAATATAAATAGCATTTTCTTCAAAAAACAACAATATAAATGAGATTTTAACTACTAAACATGGTAACACAAAAACATACGCTATGAATCCTAGCAAATCATGATGGAAAAAACAAGTTCAAACCTATTCTAGCGCCAAAATGTAACTGTATAAAATCCCAAGGGTATATCTGTTGATGGTGGTTTTTGGCGAGGAGGTTGCAAGAGTAATTTTGCATCGATTTTGGCATCCTGGAATAGCTCGAGACAAGGTATGAATTTATTTTACAATAGGGATAAGAAATTTGATCATCATAGCCATGTTTTGATCTTTCGTGACCATAGTCTAGTAGCTTGGTCCACATCCCTAGCTTACACGTAAAATACTTATGCATGCGTCTGTGCCCGTGCACGGGCCTTGGCTTATGCTTATGCACCTGTTTCATCCCTTGTTTTCCTAAGCTAAAATATCTCCTTCCCTAGATCGCCATCCCCTTTGTTCCTTAACCTAAAAAACACGCCCCTCTTGGCTTGCCTAGCTCACGCCCATGATGGGTGGCCCACGGCCATCCCATCCTTCCTTTGCTCACGTCCCTTGCTTGTCGTAAAAACTCTCATCTCTTGGCTAGCCTAAACTCCCATGGATAGGTGGCCCATCCCACTATAGCCCACGGCTATCCCATCCTTCCTTTGCTCACGTCCCTTGTTTGTCCTAAAAACTCTCATCTCTTGGCTCGCCTAAACTCAAGTCCATGGATAGGTGGCCCATCCCACTATAGCCCACGGCCATCCCTTGCTTTTCCCAAGCTAAAATATCTCCATCCCTAGCTTGGTTGAGCTCACGCCCATCCTCACCTATCCTTGAACTCACGCCATCCCTAGCTCATGTTCATGGAGGCCTTATGGCCATCCCTAGCTCATGTTCGTGGAGGCCTTATGGCCATCCCTAGATCACGTTCGTGGAGGCCTCATGGCCATCCCTAGCTCACGTTCGCGGAGGCCTCATGGCCATCCCTATATCACGCTCATGGAGGCCCACGGTCATTCCCTTGCTCACGACCATCCCTTGCCTTCCTAAAGCTAAAATATCTCCTTCCCTAGCTTGGTCTTGGTCGTGGCTCATGCCACGGCCCTACACTTTTGGGCCTTTAGCCGTGTTCCATATCGTGGCCTCACTTTTATTGCTAGCGCAACTCTTATTGTAGACCCCACTTTCATAGGTCGCCTACAAACGATGGTAGGACCCACTTTTATCACTCACCATAGATTGAGGGTCCCACTTATTCATTCTTGAGTTGCCTCTACTTATGGATCCCGCTGATCCAAGTCCTAGATGATTATGGACTTTATTGAATCCATGATATTTTCTATCAAATTTGGAAATCTGGCAGATTACGAATTGCCTCAAAGGACGATTTTTACAGCCCAATCCGTGAATAATTAGGAGAAACTTCCTTCACGAAAGTTTCTCCTCTGTGAATTCCCCATAACATACTAAAATTTAGTTATTTTAGCGAATATAGGCTGGCCTGGGTGATTTTTGGAATGGATAACACACAAACTGTCCAGAAATCTAAATATGACGTAATGTTATGGTCCATCCTCGTACATCCTATATCTAACTTTCTAATAAGATTATTATGCTATGAAACATGGCTTATTATTATTCATGTGGCCTATCTTTAGGTCTTGAATTGGAAATACTCATGCATTCTTGGTTGAAGCTACGCTATGTTAGCATCACTCGTCTGTTTTCCTGATTATAGACTTGCTTCTATAATCAGTGCTACAATTCTTAATCGTGGCTCATGGCTATGACTTATATTATTTTGGACATTCATATGTCTCTATTACTCAGGGAATTGGTGCATTACATGCCACAAGCCAATTTCTCATATTTATGGCAAATCGAAAGTCGTATTTACTTGACTATTGCCACAGAGAGTTGCTGAAATCCTCTCAGTCTAAATGGCGATTGCATAGCTCAATCCTTAGACTTCTCTCATTGGTTTAAATGGCGATTGCCCGGCTCAATCCTTAGACCAAGCATAAAAGAGATACACAATCTTATCCCTTAATTCTCTATTTTTATGTGAAGTCCTGAGTTTACCAGTAATTAGTACGACTTTACACTTAGTCATCTTTGACTTAACAATATTCAATACTTAACAAATCTTACGAGAATCAAGTAAGTTACATGGGGGGATATTCTTTAAGGTTTTGGTTTGGCGGTCTACGCCACGTGTGATTGCAACGGCTCAATCACTCAACGGGAAAAAAACTAAGTCGTGTGAACGTTGCTGAAAAGAGGGGATGAGAAAGTGGGCTGTTATTCTTCCCTAATATTAGGCGCAAGACTTGGCCCTCTTACTCCACACTCCCACTCTTCCACTTCTTCCACTTCTTACGAGATCAGTTGGAATTCTATTGCTATAAATAGGTCACTCGACCAGTTTGGAAAAACAGAACAGACAAGTTCAACAGTTCAATTCAGTGCAAGTATAATCAATCTATCTCATCGATAATTGATTAACTCTTCTCATTCAGCATTCGATATCTAGTGAGAACTGAATATCCATTCTTTTAGCAATTTTAATCACAACATCACAGAAATCATAGAAATTCTCTGATCTCATCTTTCTCTTCCTCCCTCCCTAAACCAACCCTATTTCCTCTTCTTGTAACTGAAGCAATACTCGAACGACCATTTCTTGGTTTAGGCGAGTCTTGTTCGATCTTGGCCTCTCGAATACCATTACAAATTCATATTACATCATCATACTTCATACTTTACCCCTCAGATTCTCTTTATTGTTTTACACCTAAAACATTTGGCGACCACAGTAGGAGGTCATTATCTCGGTTGTAAGAAAAGATGGTTGAAACTAGGAGGCAGAGTTCAGAGAACACAAATTCTCCAAATATCACCAGTGGTCCCACAACCTCATCTGTTATGAGTGGGGCTACAAATCCCAGAGTCAGTGGCGCCATCACCTCTGCTGGCCCCACCACCTAAAACGTGAATCACATCACGAACCAAAGCCCAAATTTCGTGGTTACCCCACCTCATGTGGGGTCCACTTCATCCCCTTCCTTCATGACCGCTCAAGCTCATATTGTGGGGTCCACCTCATCTCTATCCCATGCTAACACGTCCCCCCTATCTTGTGTTGTGGGGACTACCACTCTTCAAACTAGGGACGCCATCAGCTTCCCTGCTGGTCCCACCACTAAAACCGTGACCCATGTCACCTCTAATGTCGTATCCTCTCTGGTGGGACCCAATTCATCTCCTTCTTTCACTCTTATTGTCACCCAACCTCTTGGTTTGGGCCTCACTACATCTTTATCACCCATTATCACGCCTGCCACGCCTCATGTTGTGGGGGCCACCATCATTACCACCTCTGCTGTTAATACTCTTGTTCCTAAACAAGTTATTATTTCAGATCTGGCAAAGACTTGTCAGGGAAAAGAAGAGAATCCAGGAGATTTCATGCAAAGATTCAGAGCCGAAGCTTTGGATTATCACATCAAGGAGATGAACGAATCACAATTGGTGGAGATTTTCATAGGAGGGATGGAGCCACGTTACCAAGAATTAATGGGGAAATTCCGACCCTGCACTTTCCCGCTACTCTATACAATAGCTGAGCAACACGCTAATGTTGGAGATAACTCTGTCAACAGGGGACTGGGGACTGAAAGCCCGCACAATAAGTCTTCCAACCCACCTCAACACATCCAGAGTTTCACCACCTACGAAAAACCTGTGAGTCAAGAAGCTAGTTTCTTAATAGAGAATTTGTGTGGATTATTACACTTCTCAAGAGGACAAATGATGGACACGTTTGCCGCTCTCAACCACATTGCCTTCAACGCGGATTTAACTCCGCCCTCACTGGAAGTTTCAGAGATGTCTCTCGCATCTGATCCCATGGTGAAAGATATTACCTTTACTGAGGAAGACATGATGGCCGAAGAGGGACATAATCGAGCTCTATACGTCACGGCGCATGTCAAAAATGTGGAGTACAAGAGAGCCTTGATTGATACTGGAGCTGCTTCCAACATCATAACTCTGAAGACTCTCTGACCGCTAGAGTCCCTAAAAATCAAATCGTGCATCATCATGTTGTAATGAAAGATTTTGAGGGAAACATGACTAATACCTACGGGTATGCTAATCTAGATCTCAAGATGGGACCCATCCAATCAAGGGTGAAGTTTCATGTTATCGAGAAAGAGCCCGATTACCACATGATCCTGGGACGTCCCTGAATACACGATAAAAATGCTGTACCCTCCACCTATCACCAATGTATGAAGGCAGTGCTTAATAAGGATATTATTCGTCTCGCAGCATCTGCATCTCCGTATTCACCAATATATGAAGCAGAATTCTTCGATCCAAAGGAGACTGCACCAGAGCCGCCCAACAGGGTTTACAGTATTCCTCTACCTACGTGGACCTCAATCAGAGACGAGAAACTACCATCACTCACGACAACAGAGGAAAACGTGGAAGGCGAACCTGTTTCCTCGAGACTTCTTAGGTATGGTTCATTTATATCTCATGAATCACCATATTCCAAAATAAGTTACAATTTCACTACTCAATATGATGCTGAGGGTAGAACTATCTACTCACGACGGAAATGTTAGCAATTAACAGGGGAGGGTGGCGGAAAACCTCCCCACATCGAGGAATGTTATCAGAATGAAGGATCCTCAGAAAAAGAAATTCAGGAAGCTCCGCCACAACTACAAGATGGATCAAACTCCACCACTGATGCTCTTGAAACCGTCAACATAGGGACGGATGAGGTTCTTAGACCTATCTCTGTCAGCTCATCCTTATCAACAGAGGAGCGTGAAGCCTTGGTTAATCTTCTCAAAGAATACCAGGATGTTTTTGCTTGGACCTACGAAGAGATGCCTGGGCTAGACGACAAGTTGGTGACATATCATCTGCACATTTTACCCGGCTCTAAGACGGTGAAGCAACAACCACGTCATTTTCGACACGAGATAGAAGAACAAATCAAGATCGATATTCAAAAGATAATCTCTGCAGGGTTCATCAAACCCATTCATCATCCTACTTGTCTAGCTAACGTGGTACCAGTCAAGAAGAAAAAATGGTCAAATCAGATGTTGTGTAGACTTCAGAGATTTGAACAAATGCTGTCCCAAGGACGATTTCCCGCTGCCCAACATCGACATGCTGGCGGATGCTACCTGCGGTCATGCTATGTTCTCATTCATGGATGGTTACAGTGGTTACAATCAAATCAAGATCTACGATTCAGATGCAAGTAAGACTGCTTTCCGAACTCTAATTGGGAATTTTCATTATACTGTGATGCCCTTTGGGCTCAAGAATGCAGGCGCTACTTATCAACGGGCCATGACAGCAATATTCTATGATATGATGGATAAACAAATTGAAGATTACGTGGACGATGTTTTGGTTAAGTCTAAGACAAGAGCATCTCACCTAGACATGCTGAGACAGGTGTTTGACAGATGTAGAGAGTGCAAGTTGAGGATGAACCCTCTAAAATGCGCGTTTGGAGTTTCTTCAGGCAAATTCTTGGGCTTTCAAGTAACTGAAGAAGGAATCAAGGTGGACCCTACCAAAACGCAAGCAATCACCACAATGCCGCCACCAAAAACGGTAAAAGAACTCAAAAGCTTCATGGGGAAGGTCTCTTACATAAGGAGGTTCATTCCCGGCTTAGCCCAATTCGTGGTCTCGTTCATTCCTTTACTAAAGAAGGGAGCGGATTTCATATGGTCTCCCGTCCAAGAAGAGGCATTTATGAAGATCCAACAATTACTAGTTTCACTAGCAGTGATGAAAGCACCGGTACAAGGGCGTCCTTTACTTCTTTATACAACGTCAAGCGACACTGCTATTGGAGCACTCCTCGCAAAAGAAGGTGACGATAATGTTGAATATCCAGTATATTATATTAGTCGTACTCTGAAGAATGCTGAACTTCGCTACCCGAAAGTAGATAAGGCATGTTTATCCTTAGTCTTCGCTATCCAGAAGTTCATGCATTATCTCTTGTCAAACAGGGTCGTGCTAATCATGAAAGCAGACCCCATAAGATTCTTGTTGTCCAAACCGGCCCTGCTAGGAAGGCCAGCCCGTTGGCTACTACAGATGTCAGAGTTTGACATTGCTTGTGTGGCTCCAAAGGCAATCAAAGGCCAAGCTGTTGCATATCTTCTGCCTGCCTTACATGAAGATATACCCGGGGAATTCCCCGAAATATCCTTGGTCAAGGAGGATACTTGGTTATTATACTTCGATGGCTCTGCTACGCCAAGTAACAACACTGGAGGAGCTGGAATAATATTGGTTTCTCCTGCCGGCGAAGTATTCTCATACTCGTTCAAATTAGACTTCCGGTGTACCAACAATTCAGCGGAATACAAAGCCTTTCTGATAGGATTATCATTGGCCGAACAAGCAGGAGCCACCAATCTGGAGATTAGGGGTGACTCCAAATTACTGGTGAATCAAATGAATGGTGTTTACTCATTAAAGGAAGTCACTCTGGCTCCTTTTCGCGCTGAAGCACAAAGACTACTAACTCGTTTCTCCGAAACCATTATCATTCATACCGGTCGAACTAATAACAGGCATGTTGATTGTCTAGCAACATTGGCTTCGAAGTTACAGTTTGAAGGTATGAAAACGACTCTCACCGTGCAGAAGCGTACGCTTTCATCGACCTGGTTGGCACAAACTAGCGAGCCACAGGTACATGACTGGAGGACACCTGTTATGGATGAACTCACTCGATCATCACCTGAAAGGAAAGTTCGTCTCAAAGACTTGAAGAAATTTTTCTTATTACATGGGATCCTTTATCACAGGAACTCAGATGGATCTTTGTCTCGGTATCTCGGAGATATTGAGGCTCAACAATGACTTCATCACGTCCATGGAAATATGTGGACAAAGTCTAGTGGTCACTTTATACAGACGACTCCAACGGTTGGGATATTACTGGCCCACCATGGAAACTCAATCCAGAGAAATACAAGGTTCCTGCAGTAAGTGTCAATCTGTTATGCATCATTCTGAAGCCTTGATGGTACATCCTATCGAGGATTGGCGTGAACCTTACATCCAATATCTCCGGGATCATATTCTACCCACCGAGAAGAGAGATGCAGAAAGGTTGAAGAGACGGGCAGTAAGGTTCGTCTTCCATGAAGGAATTATGTATCGCAAAAACTTTGGTGGGGATTTGCTACGCTGTTTGGCAGAATCAGAAATGGGTACCATACTCAAAGAGATGCATGAAGGCGAACACCAAGGTAAGAAGAAATTATTTTTACAAGTTCATAAAAAATATTATTGGCCTACTATGGAAGACGATGCTGCCATGTTTGTTCGAAGGTGGCATCAGTGTCAGGTTCATAATAACCTTATACACTCTCCGTGTCTTCCTCTACAATCCATCAGCAGTCCTTTGCCGTTTTATAGATGGGGACTTGATCTTATAGGAAAGATCAATCCCACATCTTCTTTACAGCATGAGCACATTATAACCACTATTGAATACTTCACGAAGTGGGTAGAGGCGATTCCGCTTAAGAAGACCAAGGGTGTCAATATAGCTCAGTTTATCAAGGAACATATCATCTGTAGGTTTGGAGTTCCTAAGCACATCATAACAGATAATGGTTCACCTTTCGTTAATCAAGCTGTAGCGCAATTACTCCAAGAATATGGTATTCAACATATTTGTTCTACACCTTATTATCCTAAAGGAAATGGGCAAGATGAAAGTACTAACAAGACGTTGATCCGGATTCTAAGTCTAACTGTTCATGATAATCAGCGGTCTTGGCACGAGAAACTCCCCATGGCGTTATGGGCATATAGAATTTCTCCAAGGAGTTCTACAGGAGCTTCTCCATACTCTCTGGTATATGGTACTGATGCCATTCTTCCAGCCGAAATCAAGGTTCCTTCAGCACGCATCGCCATGGCTAGTGGGGTCTTGTGGAGGGTAAAACACCCTCGGGACACGTGTCAAGATCAGAAGGACCGAACCTCCCCCAAGAGATATCGCAGCCTTGCTTCGGGATTAACCTACAGAGTTTCTTCGAGGCAGAAATCGGCGAAGGAAGACTCGCACTGATCATCGAAGGAAAGAAGTGCGAAGACATCTTCGGAGAGATCTCACCAAAGGAACCGCCTTACTCGACAAGCTCTGACACCACCACGATTGAGTAGTCTGTCTTATTAGCTGTAAACCACTCAGACATGGCCTATATAAGGCGAGCTCGAGAAACTTTGTAGGGGTTGGATTTTTGGTGTAACCTAAGTGGTGTGAGTGGGATTAGGTCTGTATTTCCTCTAACTCCTTAGGATCATATCCATGTACTAGTTAGGCAGAAATACGATTCATCGTTATGCTCTACCTCTTGTTATCTGTTTATATTGTTATCTTCGGTATTAATCTTATGGTCTTCGCACTATACGTAATTCATACATAGACTTTGGTGTGATTAAGATTTGATGGTTGTAGAGTATAAAGTACCCATGCAAATTTTATACTCACACAGTTTGGCGCTAGAAACAGGGACTGATTAAAACAACTTAGGGTTTGCCTGTGATTTAGGGTTTTCAAAATCTTTGGGGATTTTTTCCTAGGGTTTCTAAAAACTCTTTTTCAAAAGGGTATTTTCACCATATTTTCATTTCAAGCTCCACCACCTTGGACGTCTAAAGATCTTCAAAGCTTTAGCATGTTCAAGGGCTTTTGAGCAAATCCTCAGTATGATAAGATCGATATCTTTTCAAAGAATACAAGCTTTGAAACGAAGAGATCTAATCAAAAGCATATCGAACTTCTGCAAAAGTTCCAGAAAATACCCTAAAAGGCTTGTTCTACAACTACTTTACGAAAAACAAACCTAGGGTTACTTTGGGGTTTATTAGTACCTAATCTATATTTGGAAATTAACTTCACAACTCTCGTACTCAGAGCATAAAACTCGGAAAGAGACGGTTCACCAAAACCTCCCAGTTGGGAAGGTAGATTTGGACAAAACCAGATTACAGTTAGGGATCGGCCAATACGAGTACACTCCACGCTAAAATATCGCATGAAAAAATATGTTACAACAAACAGACATACATGTCAGACCTAGTACACTGCAGTAGCCGCCTTGGACCTCACGGGTTTTTTGTCTTTTGCAGGTTACAATCAGCATGACATCGAAATCCGATCAGATACCGAAGCAGAGAGTGGGTTCCTCGAGGCAGGGCACAGGCTCCTCGAGGCACAATACCAGATTCTTAACAAGCAAAGGACTATCGCCAGAAGTGGCAGCAAGTACAGTCCAGCACAGGGAACGCATAAACGAAGATGAGGTGCACAGTGAGGATCTAGGTCCAGAGGGAGATGGTTTCCCAGAGGGTAACGAACTACCTCGGCAGCAAATGCAAAAAGAAGATGGAGAGAACAACGAAGACGAGGGCGAAGACACCATCCCGAATGAAGCAATCCCAGCGAATCAACCCACCGAAGACGCCAGCGAGGGCTGCACAATTCAGGAAGTTGATTTTAAAAAACAAGAAAATAAGAAGACTAAAAAAACAACTGGCCGAGGCAAACAAGAAAGCGGCAGAGAAGTCGGCCTCAAACTACAAAGGAAGCAGCGAGGGACACTCTCGCCTACATACCATATCTCAATCAAAGGGATACTCTGCATCGAGGAGCCACAACAAGATCAAGGGTGACAGCAAGGGCCATGGAATCATAGTCTCGAGCAAAAGAACCGAACCCAGTATACGTCCGAGGGGGAATAACATACACCTGGTCAATGAAACTGAACAAGCGAGGAAGGACGCCGAAACGCAGGCACTACAGCAAGTAATGCTAGACCAAATCAAAACACTTCGGGCTGAACTCTTTGATAACAGAATTCAATCGAGTGACATGGTAAATCTGACGCAGGCGATAAATGATGTCAACCGCTCGCCGCTAAGTCCCGAAATTCTCTCTAAAGCCATTCCGGTAAAATGCACCATGCCAACTTCACATCAATCTTCGATGGTTCGGGAGATCCAACTTTACACATCAAAATATATCTACGAGTATTCCTAGCTTATGCTGACAGAGACGAGGTGCTTTGCAAGTATTTCCCTTCTAGCTTGAAAGGGGAAGCCTTGGCTTGGTATGACAACCTAACAGCCAGTTCGATCTCGTCATTCGAAGAGCTATCCAAAGTATTCATACTATATTTCTTATACAACAACTTATTAAATCCAGGAGTAGAGAAATTGTTCAGCATCAGAGTAAGGCCAGGAGAATCCACCAAAAGCTTGACGGGCAGATGGACAGCCCAATGTGTAGAGGTAGGAAGAGAAATACAAAGTACGAGCATTCCTGAACGCACACGAAAAAAACCATCCCCTGTACGACAGGCTCTTCTCCAAAAACCTTGAGACGCTGCAAGATCTCCGAAAATATCAGAAGGAGCGAATCACATTGGAGGAAATTAAAGAACAAGCAACTCAGGGGAAGGAGACCATTCTGAAGCAGGTCCATTCGATAAATAATCTATCACTCGAAGAACGCGATCAGGCAATGAAAAATCAATCTGGGGATCCCTCAAAGAGTGAAAGGCAAAATGACAATGGCAGGTATGGCAACGAGGGAAAATTTGGTGACGACAAGTACCACGACAATAGAAAGTACAATGACAGCAGAGGAACCAGTTCACGAGGAGAATTCGAAGGAAACAACACCCAACGAGGGCAAGAGGGAGGAAGAAAGTTTGGAACACCTTAGACAGGGTTCCCTGCTTTCCAAGACAAGAAACTCCCGAAGCTATGTGTATCCATCGAGGAAGCTCTTCGGATCATCGAACAATCCGAGTTCGCAAACGAAATGAGGTACCCAAGGAGTAGGGGTAATTAACCCAAGCATACTGAGAATTCCATGGATTACTGCCAATTCCACAAGTTCTATGGGCATACAACAGAGGACTGTGTCACAGCACAGGATCAAATCTATTTCTTCATCACCAGGGACAAGTTCAAGCACCTCTTGAAGCTGCCGAAGCCACCCCCGAACCAGCCTCAGCCGAAGGAGGAGCCAAAACACGAGGCATATATCATCACGATCGATCGAAACATCCCGAGGTTTAGCGACTGCAACTCCATAGTCCACGCAGACACCTGCAGGCGAGGCCCCGAAGGAATCCAGACAAACCGAATTCACAAAAGACACTTTGAGGGAAAGGAAATATTCAGCGTAGCTAGGAAAGGACATCTCGAGGAATGGCAAAAACAACCAATTTTCTTTTCCGCGACGGACATACCTAACGAAGGAAGATCGCACAATGACCCCCTCGTCATTACATTGCACATCGAAAAGACAGCTATGTCAAGGATACTGGTGGACCCAGGAAGTTCCGTAGATATACTCTTTGGGCGAACGTACGACAAGCTGCTCGGAAAGAACATTGCCTTGGTACCCTCTTCGTACAACATCTATGAATTCAATGGGAAGCCCTCGATATCACGAGGAGAGCTATCATTAATGATCCATGTGGGGAGTCTGGAACGACCAACATCATTCTGTGTGGTCGACATAGAATCCCCTTACAATGCTATTGTGGGAAGACCTTGGTTACATAACATCATGGGTGTAGCCTCCACGCTACATCGAAAAATCAGATTCCCTACTCCACTCGGGATTGCAGAGATACCTGGTGACCCTACCGAAGCTCATATGTGTAACGAGGTAGATGTTCAAGCAAGAGAAGGAAGCCATGATTGCCCGAAACAGGCTAAGCACCCAAAAATCATTGATGCCAACATAAAGGAATTCATAGCTGAAGTCGAAGCAGGGATGGCAGAGACGGCCATAAAAAACACAACAACCTACAAGCAAGGCACCCGACCTACCAACAAGGGGAAAGAGCAATACCTTAACAGGGAACAGTTCCTCGTCGCGACCAGTAGCATCCAAACTCCGAATGAATCGTCAAACCTGGACAACGAAGGCAGAAACATGCCACATGAACAATTATGGGCAGGGCCTTATGTAATAGAGAAAGCGCTCGGGAACGACACATACAGCCTGGTGTTTTAGGTGTAAAACAATAAAGGGAATATGAGGGGTAAAGTGTGAAGTGTAATAATGCAATATGAGATTTTAATGGTATTCGAGAGGTCAAGATCGAACAAGACTCTCCTAAACTAAGAAATCGTCGTCCGAGTATTGCTTCAGTTACAAGAAGAGAAAATAGGGTTGGTTTAGGGAGGGAAGCAAAGAAAGATGAGATCAGAGAATTGCTATGATTTCTCTGATGTTGTGATTACAATTGCTAAAAGAATGGATATTCAGTTCTCACTAGATATTGAATGCTGAATGAGAAGAGTTAATCAATTATCGATGATGAGATAGATTGATTATACTTGCACTGAATTGAACTATTGAACTTGTCTTTTCTCGTTGTTCTGTCTTTCCAACTGGTCGAGCGACCTATTTATATCAATATATTTCCAACTGATCTCGTAATAAGTGGAAGAAGTGGAAGAGTGGGAGTGTGGAGTAAGTGGGGCAACTCTTGCGCCTAATATTAGGGAAGAATAACAACCCACTTTCTCATCCCCTCTTTTCAGCAACGTTCACACGACTTAGTTTCTTTCCCGTTGAGTGATTGAGCCGTTGCAATCACACGTGCCGTAGACCACCAAACCAAAACCCTAAAGAATATACCCCCATGTAACTTACTTGATTCTCGTAATATTTGTTAAGTATCGAATTATTCGTTAAGTCAAAGCTGACTAAGTGCAAGTCGTACCAATTACTGGTAAACTCAGGACTTTGCATAAAAATAGAGATTTAAGCGATAAGCTTGTGTATCTCTTTTGAGTTTGGTCTAAGGATTGAGCCGAGAAATTGCCATTTAAACCAATGAGAGAAGTCTAAGGATTGAGCTATGCAATCGCCATTTAGACTGAGAGGATTTCA
>JAJJMA010110350.1:77246-89898 GCA_023529015.1 Papaver nudicaule | reverse complement strand
TTCTATCTTGAAGTGTTTTTGAGCTAACAAAACACTTGGCAGATAATTATAAAAAGAATTCCAATTGAGATTAATCTCTATTACTTGGTTGTCAAGTTTAGGGTTTCCCTAACTTGTGGGACAAGTAATTGATTGCTTTATTCCAAAGCAACCTATCTTATTGAGTGCTATAAATAGAGGTGTCTACGGACAAATACCGCAAGCATCAAGCATACGTGAAGGTCCTTAGGGAAGGTAGCGTAAACTCTTTTCACTTTGGTGAATGCTTGTTGTGGTATAGTCATCCTCTATAGGTTGCAGCTCCTCTGGGAACTCCCTATGACTATAAAGACTTCTCTTGAGAGTTGGGAAGCACAGGTAGGAGACTGAAACCATCTTTGGATGAAATCGGATTAACCTGTAACCTTGGTAACCTGATCACATTCTTGTCTATTCTAAAGTCCGTCTCTTCTGATATACGGCTATTCAAGAACTGATACGTTACTCAACAAGGTTGGAAAGGTAGCAACGCACGGCTGCACTCGGTGTTGTAAGACCTAGTTAGCTCCAGTTATACAAGTTTCTTAAGTGATTACAAATTGGGCATTGCTTACTTGGTTTGCGTGTCAGCCCCGATTTGTGAAGTAGATTTCCGTATGACCTGGATTTAACAATCCGAAGGAAGTCATATTGTGTGTGGTAAACTGATAGAGGAAAGTTACACCATACGTCACCAGTAAGGTTGAAAAACCAGTATTGCTGACACAAGCCTTTGGCAACGGTCAAAGCAACTCCTAGGCTTGTAAAGGACGTCCGCTGGGGGAATCAAGTGCGTGACGATCTGTGGGGGATCTAGAGACGTAAGGAAGGCGACAGTAGATAATTCGCTTGGAGGGCTTGAGTTGGTCTCTGCTACATTCCAGACCGAAGTCTTATAGTAGGCTAGTGTTTGTAGTCAGTTTGTACTGGGCGGTGTTCAATCTGGATGAGGTCCCGAGGTTTTTCTGCAAGGCAGTTTCCTCGTTAAAAAAATCTCTGGTGTCTTGTGTACTTTTACTTTCCGCATTATATTTCTGATAGTATAATTAAAGCACCAAGTAGTACGTTATTGCCTAACTGTAGAGTTGACTCCAAAGTACTCTTTGTCGAGGTTTAACAACTCCAGTTATAAGTTTGGATATTGATTTTTGAGATCGTCCAGACTTAAACCATAAGACTCACGAGCCAAAACGAAAAGTTGGTAGTATTTCGGTACCCCTCCTTTTTCAGTTGGTATCAGAGCGGGTGAACACATTAAAGACGTAATTGTCTGTGTTTATCTAGGCTTGTGAGTCATGGATCAAAGCGTAAGAGCTTGTAACGTACGACCAAAGTTCGATGGCACAAACTACCTATGGTGGAAGACTGCAATGACTTCGTTTTTGCAAGCCCGAGATTTCAAAACTTGGGTTTATGTCGTAAAGGAATATATACCACCAACTGTTTAGGTTGACGGTAAAACTGTTCCCAAAGACATAGCGGTTTATGATGATGTGGAAACACTCGCCGCTAAGCAAAACTATGATGGGCTTAATGCTATCATTCATGCAGTTACACCTGATCTCTTCCATCACATAGCTACATGTGAAACCTCTTACGAGGTTTGGAAAAGATTAAGGAATGTATTCGAAGGTAATACAACAGAGAAAGAAGCTAGACTTCAAAATCTTATGTCTGACTGGGAAAACCATCGAATGCTTGAGGATGATACCTTTGAAGAATTTAACCACAAATTGTCTGAAATAGTCAATGCCTGTCACACCTATGGTAAAACTATTCCGGAAAGGGACATTGTGAGTAAAATTCTTAGGTCGTTACCATCAAGGTACGAATCCAAAAAGCATGCCATCCAAGAAGTACACGGCTTATACATGACAAGAAGTGACCTTGTTGCAACGCTAAAAATCTTCGATCATGAGCACAGTAACCCTAAGAACATTGGGCTTAGAGCTACTGGAAGAACAAGGAAACTTGTAAACGAAGAGTGTACTTCGAACACCGATGCCGACAATCATAGTGGGAATGAATCTGATGAAGAGATATCTTTGATAACTCGTCAGTTTAGAGATCTTCTAAAGAAGAGAGGTAAACGTTTCATCAAGAACGTCCCACCATCAACTCCTAAGCCTCATGATAGAGTCCCACTTAAGGAAGAGAACAAAAGGGGAGATGATGATGATATGCCACAATGCTATAAGTGCAAAGGTTTTGGCCATTTGGCTGAGGAATGTCCCAATCGGAGGAAATATACCAGAGGGAAAGCCTTTGCAGCCTCACTTGATGATTCATCTAATGTTTACTACTCAGCTGATGAAGAAAGTGAAATAGCGCTAATTGCAGAATATGTCAAGTCTGATAATATGGGTGATTCGAAATCAGAACTAGAAAAATGTCCCACCCCCATGGACACAATCTCTAGTGACATATCTTGCAAAGAGGTAATCATCCCTATATTACACAAGCACCGTCTTGTTAGGTGCAGCTATTATGCCAAAAAGGGACATGATTACAAGCAGTATCATGTGTATAGACGTAAAGTCAAACATGCTAATAAACTGCAAAAGAAAGCGGCCAGACTCATGAATGTGATTCGAATCTTTGAAGCAGCCAATAAAGCTCGAAATCACTCTAACTCATTAAGGGCAACACAAGGAGCGGAGAAATTCAAGAGAGCCAGAACTAAGAAAGGCAAGCTTAGTTCGGAAAAAGATTCAATACCACTTCAAGAGCATAATCATGCTCTACCTTCTTCGCACTAAGTGCGATAAGGATGGACATCTCATCCACTGCCCCTTTGGGATGAGAAGTCATAACGTGGTCGGGCAAGTCCTAGAGTCTTTTTCGTTTTCTATATCCATGTTGTAAGTAATTGATGACCCACAATTAATCACCTTTTCATTGTCACTAGACAGAGAGTGTATTGTTGAGCCTTGCTCCATGGAACTCATGATCACCAGGGATCAGACTGTCTAAACGAAAGGTTAAAATTGGTTTTGGGAATCTCTGAAAGTGAGATGCGTCAATGAAAGAATAAAAGAAATTCGCGTATCCGGTTCCCGAACCGTCCCGCGTCATCAGATCGATATTAGGGTAAATCCTCATCGTATCCGGTAAGTTAATGTAATCCTTATCTCTTCGAAACTCTTGAAAGATCTGTTTATAAGGAAATCAGAAGTCTATTCTTATTTCATTCTAAACTTTTCAACATGGTAGAAATCCTTGATATCACTTCTCAAGGCAAGGATCCTAAGTCAACTGACAAGGCTACCATGAAACCAGATGATCCTTTGAAAACGGCCAAAAACAAAGGAAAAAAACCCTGGTTCAAGAGGAAGAAGAAGAAGAAGTCAAAATCTGACAAGGAAGAAAAGCCTTCTCAGAAGAATCAAAGGATTGCATCCATTCTTAAGGAATGCAGAGAAACAAAGAGAGAATTAAGATCTCTTGGAGAAGTGTTTCTGAAAACTCTGGCTGTTCAACAAGATCTTGTGAATAAACAAGAAGAGCTTATGAAAGAAGTGCATAACATCTCTACCAAAGAGACTAAGGAATTCGAGTTTGATATTCCTATGCCCATGAATGAAGATAAAGATATTGAGGAAATCAATAACTTCGTCATGACTTCTTTCAAAGAGAATTAGTTGGTTCCTTGTGAGAACTTGTTCTTACTTTTGCCTAAGGAATATAAACTAAATCTGTTTAGTAGTTTGCCTTTTATGCTTTTTAGAGTTTTTCAAGCATGTACTACTTTATTTCATTAATAAAAGTTCTTTTTAGATGTTATTAATGATTTTTGCAATACTTGATTGGTTTACCTAAATCTTATTGCAAAACCTAGCTTTTTCCATTGCTTCGGTAGTGACGTAAAGCTGTGTCTATTTACAAAAGTTATGCTTTTTCTCTTGATTAAGAAACTTTTGATTATGTGATTTTTAGGGTTTTCTCAAACTCAGAATCATATAACTCTTTTTCTGAAAAAAGTGGCTAAGGAAAAGAGATTATTAACAAAGCAAAAACTGGATAACATTCAATTGTTCTTGTCCATGTTAGTCTTTGTCAGTTGTTCGTTATTGAATGACACCACACGGGGGAGAGTTCTTTTTGAACTTGCGCTTAATAACAAATCTTTTTGGGGAGCGTGGTTGTGGAATATTGGGAGAAAGTGTATCTTTATTTCTCCATAAGGTGAGAACTCAGGAATCTTTTTGTTCAGATTACCTAAGTATACCATCTTTACACTTGATATGCGAGTACTTGGCTTCACCTGTTATCACAAGGTGTATGAAACCATAGTCTCAAACTACTTTGTCATATTTTTGTGACAAATAGGGGGAAAATACATATGGTTCTTGTTCTTGTGGTTGCATTACCATAGGGGGAGAACATCATGTGCTTACTTGTTGTGCTTTTCATAAAGTATCAAGTAAGGGGGAGTAATTAAAGCTGAGTTTAAGCTTCGTATCAAGAATGAGTAGAATCACTTTAGAAGTTCTGATACACCAACTTCAAAGTTTGCTCAGATTCTTACTCAAACGCACAAACAACATGTGGGATGAGCATACCAAACCCACGTAAGCCTAAGCATACCTTTATGGTTGTTTGAGCTGGATATGTTGTGACTGCTGACTACGGATTCATCAGCAGGAGTTTAATGAACACAACAAGACTCAAAGCAGAAGTTGAAGAATTCAAGAAATCAAGAACTACATCTGGTTAGTACTTCATTGTATATTATTTGAATCCATATGTAAATTGGTTTTGTCACTAAAAATGACAAAGGGGGAGATTGTTAGGGAATTGTCCGGTCAAACCCACTAGCGTTGGTATGTCAAGCTAGTTGTCAGTTTTAGGTGTCAAAACTCAATTCTTGATTTAGCATACTAGAGTTTAGATTTCGGAATTGGGATATAGACAAAGTAATAGAAACCTTGAAGACGAAGACTGTGAAGACAAAGAAGACATCAATTATTCTTCATCGACAAAAGGTTAGTAGGAGTTATGACTTTATGGATATTCTTATATTTTTACTTCATCTATTCTTTCGAAATATAGTCGACTACTTTAGTAGTGATAATAGCGATTGAGATCGTATTCTTGTGTAACGTGGCCTTGTGTCATGACCAGTGTTTGATCCCACAAATACTGTGACTACAAGATTGTATGAGACAGATTCGGTGCCATGTGTCCATTGCAATGTGAAAAAGGAGGGGTACCGAAATACTACTAACTTTTCGTTTTGGCTCGTGAGTCTTATGGTTTAAGTCTGGACGACCTCAAAAATCAATATCCAAACTTATAACTGGAGTTGTTAGACCTAGACAAAGAGTACTTTGGAGTCAACTCGACAGTTATGCAATAACGTACTACTTGGTGCTTTAATTATAAATCAGAGTTATAATGCGGAAAGTAAAAGCACACAAGACACCAGAGATTTTTTTAACGAGGAAACTGCCTTGCAGAAAAACCTCGGGACCTCGTCCAGTTTGAACACCGCCCAGTACAAACTGACTACAAACACTAGCCTACTATAAGACTTCGGTCTGGGATGTAGCAGAGACCAACTCAAGCCCTCCAAGCGAATTGGCTACTGTCGCCTTCCTTACGTCTCTAGATCCCCCACAGATCGTCACGCACTTGATTCCCCCAGCTGACGTCCTTTACAGGCCTAGGAGTTTCTTTGACCGATGCCAAAGGCTTGTGTCAGCAATACTGGCTTTTCAACCAAACTGTTGACGTATGGTGTAACTATCCTCTATCAGTTTACCACACATAAGATGACTTCCTTCGGATTGTTAAATCCAGGTCATACGGAAATCTACTTCTTGAACCGGGGCTGACACGCAAACCAAGTAAGCAATGCCCAATTCGAATCTACCTCAGTTATACACGAAGAACCACTTAAGGAACTTGTATAACTTGAGCCAACTAGGTCTTACAACACCGAGTGCAGCCGTGCGTTGCTACCTTTCCAACCTTGTTGAGTAACGTATCAGTTCTTGAATAGCCGTATATCAGAAGAGACGGACTTTAGAATAGACAAGAACGTGATCAGGTTACCAAGGTTACAGGTTAATCCGATTTCAACCAAAGATGGTTTCAATCTCCTACCTGTGCTTCCCAACTCTCAAGAGAAGTCTTTATAGTCGTAGGGAGTTCCCAAAGGAGCTGCAACCTATAGAGGATGACTATACCACAACAAGCATTCACCGAAGTGAAAAGAGTTTACGCTACCTTCCCTAAGGACCTTCACGTATGCTTGATGCTTGCGGTATTTGTCCGTAGACACCTCTATTTATAGCACTCAATAAGATAGGTTGCTTTGGAATAAAGCAATCAATTACTTGTCCCACAAGTTAGGGAAACCTAAACTTGGCAACCAAGTAATAGAGATTAATCTCAATTGGAATTCTTTTTAGAATTATATGCCAAGTGTTTTGTTAGCTCAAAAACACTTCAAGATAGAAATCCAACAGACCAGAGATAATCTTATCTTATTGACTCATTGAGGATCGTTAGATGAAAACTATACTGTAGAATGCGTAACTATACTCAACACATAGGTCAGTCATAAGATGAAAACTATATCTCAATAAACCAAGCAATAACAAGTCAAACTGGAAGAAAGTTGCAGTTCATAAGCTATACGACATATATCATGATTTCTAATTTGAATTGAGAGACACAAGGTCAAAAGGAAAAGACTAATACTTTTACCGAGACAATATGTCCCTGTTTCTAGCGCCAAACTGTGAGCGCATAAATCTATTTGCTTAGATCATGAGCTCACATTCAATATCGCAGCATACATGTGAGTGCGATACAATAATGATATCAAAAGATACAACTTTGAAGAATACCATTGCGGTTTTACTCTAAGAGCATGAAATATAACAGTGGTAGACATGCCATTATTTGTTTAAGTTAATTAGATCTTTTAGCCAGATTTATGATTCATAACCGATAACGCGTTAAATGCTTGAATGCGGCATTACCATGCTTTGAGTGATATAAAGACATGTATCGTAAACCATAATAAAGAATCATTGCTAGACAAATATAACCGTAATACATGATGCATGAGTTAACCATACTAAACAAAGTAAAGAGATCCTCTCAACTATAAACCGAGCCTCATTAAAGAAATATAGGTTGCTTTCAAGTGATTGATCGGACTCACAAGTGTGTGATCAATGCTCAAGTTCCTCCTAGACTAGGATGAGCTTATAATAAGACACTCTCTCTCATATCCTAGATATTTGCTGATTTTGGTCAACCCCTTTTTCAATGGAAGGAGTCTGGTAGTTATAGAATTCATACATAGTTCATTATTCATCATGATAATCCGTGCGTCTTTGTATTGGTGTGGTTTGATATGGATACGGTTCTTCAACATCTCCGTGTGGCATGGTGGATTGCGTTTGTACTTGGTGTAATACTTGGTTGTGGATCTGCCATGTCTGCTCTGCGCATAGATCCGTTGGCATTAAATGTTGCTGTCACTTCTCAACCACCTCTGAGCGGCCCGATCACGTCCAGCTGGGTCTGACCGCATCTCAACCGTTGGTTTCAAATCATCTTGAGATCTTATAAAGCAGCTCTTGATCTTTTCACGATGCATCTTTGGGCAGCGTACTAAGTTGCTCTTATCTTGAGATCTTGCCACGTGTTTTGTGACAAATATGCTATTACCACAGGTATTATCTCTTTTCCCTACAAACAACTTTGGGATCCTAAGGTATACCACTTAAAGTATATTTTCTAGTTTGGATGTTTCGTCACAACGGGCTCCAGCAGTGGACTTCCCGTGGAAGGCAGGTCATATAACGGCAAACGATGTCTTCTTTGTAAACGTGATGCATAAATAAACTGTTAATACATAATTTTGGATTACACGTGTGTTTTAGGTGTAAAACAATAAAGAGAATCTGAGGGGGAAAGTATGAAGTGTGATGATGTAATAAAAGATGGTAATGAATTCGAGAGGTCAAGATCGAACAAGACTCGCCTAAACCAAGAAATGGCCGTTCGAGTATTGCTTCAGTTACAAGAAGAGGATTTTAGGGTTGGTTTAGGGAGGGAAGCAGAGAAAGATGAGATCAGAGAATTGTTATGATTTTCTGTGATATTGAGATTGATATTGCTAGATAAGGATGAATATTCAGTTCTCACTAGATAATAAATGCTGAATGAGAAGAGTTAATCAATTATCGATAAGATAGACTTGATTATACTTGCACTGAACTTGTTGAACTTATCTGTTTTTTGGATGAGATTGAGATCATTTCCCAACTGGTCGAGTGACCTATTTATAGCAATATATTCTCAACTGATCTCGTAAGAAGTGGAAGAAGTGGAAGAGTGGGAGTGAGGAAAGAGTGGGGTCAGTTGTTTAGAGTCTTGCGCCTAATAATAGGGAAGACTAACAACCCACTATCTTATCCCATCTTCTCAGCAACGTTCGCACGACTTAGTTTCTTTCCCGTTAAGTGATTGAGCCGTTGCAATCACACGTGCCGTAGACCGCCAAACCAAAACCCTAAAGAATATCCCCCCATGTAACTAAATCTTGATTCTCGTAAGATTTGTTAAATATTTGTTTATTTGTTAAGTCAAAGTTGACTAGTGCAAGTCGTACCAATTACTGGTAACTTAGGACTTTGCGTAAAGATAGAGATTAAGCGATAAGCTTGAATATCTCCTTAAGATTTGGTTTAAGGATTGAACCGGGCAATCGCCATTTAAACCTAATGAGATAAATCTAAGGGTTGAGCTAGCAACCGCCATTAGATAAGATAAAATAAATCTAAGGGTTGAGCTAGCAACCGCCATTAGATAAGATAAGTCTAAGGATTGAGCTATGCAATCGCCAATTAGACTGAGAGGATTTCAGCAACTCTCTGTGGCAACAGTCAAATAAATACGACTTTCGGTTTGCCATAAATATGAGAAATTGGCTTGTGGCATGTAATGCACCAATTCTCTGAGTAATGAAGACATATGAATGTCCAAAATAATATAAGTCATAGCCATGAGCCATGATTAAGAATTATAGCACTGATTTATAGAAGCAAGTCTATAACCAGGAAAAACAGACGAATGATGCTATCACGGCGTAGCCATCATCAAGAATGCATAAGCATTGCCAATATAAGACCTAAAGATAGGCCATAATAATTATTATAGGCTATGTTGCATAGCATAATAATAATCCCACATTGGATATAAAAGGATAAGCCATAACATTTATGTTATTTCGGATTTCTGAACAGCTTGCATGTTGTCCATTGGTAAAATCGCCCAGGCCAGCCTATATTAGATAAAAATCTGAATTTTTTGTATGTTATAGGAAATTCACAGAGGAAAATATTTCGTGAAGGAAGCGCCTTCTAATTCCTCACGGATTGGGCTGTAAAAATCACGCCATGAGGAAATATGTGAGCTGAACTGCCAGATTTCCGAATTTGATTAGGAAACTAGAGTATTATGGACTAAATAAAATCCATAATCCTCTAGGATTTGGATCAGTGGGACCCATAAATAGGGGAGGCTAGGGAAAGATGAACTCTAGCTCAAAAGAGGCAAGGCTAGCCGTGAGGGGAAGAGGACAATCATGGACCTCCATATGCACAAGTGAGGGAAAACAATAAGACCCCCATGAATTAGGCAAGAGCCAACTATAAGGCCCCCCATAAATTAGGCTAAGCATGATTATGAGGCCTCCAATATTTGGCCAAGGCATAATTCTTGGACCTCCAAGAGTTTGGCCAAGGCATAACCGCGAGCCTCCAAGCAATAAGCTAGGGCATGGCCGTGGACATCCAAGACTAAGTGAAGGGAAGATGCGTGGGCATCCAAACTAGGGCAAGAGGTGGATGCGTGGGCATCCAAAACGAAGGCAAGGGGTGTCGCAAGGGCCCCCAAATAGTTGAGCAAGGGTGATGCCATGGGCATCCAAATATTAAGGCGAGCTATAAACATGGACACCCAAAAACTAAAGAGAGGGATGGCCATGGACGTCCAAAATAAGGCCAAGGAGGTGGCATGGACACCCAAAATCAGGCCAAGCTAACTAACATGGATATCCAAAGGTTAGGTCAAGCTAATGGCATGGATACCCAAAGTTAGGGCGCGCTAGAAGTAATGGATATCCAAAAACTAAGGCAGGGGATAGTCGTGGGCCTCCAAACATGGAGGGGCGCAAGCATTAGGATAAGGATTAGGCCAAGGGCCGTGAGGTAAGATAGGGATTAGGCCAAATATGGCCGTGAGGTGGGGATAAGGCAAAGGTGGCGTGGACGCCCAAAAATCAGGCCAAGGCATGGCCATGGACGTCCAAAGCAAAGGGGAAGGAGTGGCCATGGGCCTCCAAGGGTTAGGCGAGGCAAAAGATGTGGATACCCAAGTTTAGGCCAAGCAAGTAGCATGGGCATCCAAAGTTAGGCCAAGCCAAAGGCGTGGGCATCCAAAACTAGGCCAAGGCATGACCGTGGATGCCCAAAGTTTGGCCAAAGGAGTGGCATGGGCATCTTGGCCAAGTAGATGGCCGTGTATACCCTAATCAGGCCAAGGTTGGCCGTGTACACCCAATATGCCTAAGGCGTGAATGGCCTAGGGTTTTGGCTCAAGCACGAGCTAAGCTAATGCGCATGCGTAGGTATTTTATCGTATATGCTAGGGATATGGACCATGCTACTAGGCTAGGGTCGCGAGATATCAAAATACAACTAACGGTAATTAAATATCTTATCCCTACAATAAAATAAATTCATACATTATCTCGAGCTATTCCAGGATGCCAGAAATTGATGTGAAATTACTCCTGCGACCTCCTCGCCAAAAACCACCATCAACAATGTGGCGTCATCCTCAAGGGCCTCACACCGAAGTATCTTGAGTCAGGGAGCATAATAACCTACCTTGGATCACTTTATCTCATCACGAGATGATGGAAACCAAGGGTGAAGATTGAAAGATCATGTGACCTACAACGATAGGCGCAGTCAGAGTAGACAGAGGCAGGAAGCAGTAGTCAGCTCAGCATTAAATGCGCATTTAATGCTATGAGGTAAAATTTCAATAGCCACATGTCAAAAGATAGGTCGGATGTGCGGTGGAGAAAAGAAGCGAAGCCAATCAAAAGCTCACAGCACAATCGGACAGTAAGGAGCCACCCCAGAGAAACATGGCAAGCCAAGATTGGTCGTGAATGGAGATGACCGAAGATTGATGATCATACCCAGAAGCATCAAAGAAAGAAGTATCCCAGGATAACAAAGGTGGAGAAAAGAGATTGGTCAAAAGAGCGGTGAAGCACAGAACAATGACTCGCCAGGGTACATCAAAAGGTTGAAGTAACCGAAGGTAGCAAAGGGCCATCCCTAGAAGAATAGTATAAATACCCCCTCCTATCAGCAGAGAAGGGGTTCACACATTTCTAAAGGATATGGAGATTAGAGATTCATCATTTGGGTTTACATAACCTTCGTTGTCCCTAAGAACAACTATCCTCAGTAGATCAAAGTGACTTAATAGATTAACACAAATAAAGATTTATTTGTATGGTTCAATAACTTAATAATACTTAATCACCTTTTACCCAAGGATGTGAAGCATTCTGATGCCTGTTAGAGCATGGCTCGGTCAACCTCACTAAGTGCTGGTATATCAAGCTTAGTTGTCAACTTTAGTGATCAAAACTCGACCGCTAAACAACACACAATTAGGTGAAGTCCTGTGAGAGTTAGCTTTAGGTTGTGGAAGATTTTGGTAGGATTTAGAATCACTAGTTAAAGAGTTGAAGAAAGACTGAAGATCAAACGAAGACATCCGGCTTCATCATTCAACAGAATCTAAATAACGCGATTCCATTATCTTTTACACTTGTGCTACAAAAGACATAAACATAACTCTCTGCTTGAGCTTTACGTTATGACTTGCTCACTTGTGATCAGTGTGTCTTATGATAACTCCGCTTTACCACTTGTGGTATTATTGTTGTAGTTATGACGTTCCAATATTGCTTAGAGCTTTCTTTTCTTCTCTGTCTCTAAGTTAATATAAAGGTTTTTCCTAAAACCTTTTCGAGTTGGATATAGAAATGTGATGTTATCTCGGTAGTACTACGGTATTTGATTCATCACAGTATTGTGTCTCTTCTTACCTAGCCTGGCTCTGTCGGATTGATTGCAGTATACCTTAAAATATTATTTGCTTTGATTGCTCTTGGCTGAACATGTTTCGAAAATATATTTTCTTTATGAAATATATTTTTCTTAAATGTAAAATTCTAGAGTATTAGTTCTCATCAAATGCTATGAGACTAAATGGGGAATTTCAGAACTATTATGCAAATGTGCTTTGTGGAATTTTCGAAATTAACTTTGCCTCATTTCAAAGCTAAAGCCTTAGTCAATATAAATAGGAGTGGTATCTCTCCTGAAAGCTTTAATCCCCTTGGCCAAGCTCTTCTTCGGAATTGTAAGCTTGTGTTGACGCTTTTCCTTTCAGTTACCTTTGAGCTTTTACTCTCGGTCTAGAATTGTGAGACCCCGTATTTTCGGGTCATGATTTTCGAACTAAAAAAAAATTTCAACTCATTAGAGTTGGGTGCATATTATGAAATATTTGGCAGCAT
>JAJJMA010110350.1:61519-77236 GCA_023529015.1 Papaver nudicaule | reverse complement strand
TTTTTGGAAACTTCCTACTGAGCCGTGGTTTGCTCACCCCTTTCTTTCCTCCCTTCCACAGAGAATGAAGCCAGACTAGCTAATCAAAGAAATATTATGTATCATGGGGATATGGGCGTTGCGTGTTTTGAATTAAATTGAAGTGTTGGTTTGTTTTGTAGTTTGTACTACTGGTTATGTAATTTATTTTCAGTATTGTAATTTCAAATGTATTAATTTTCGTTGTTAAGACTTATTTGAGTTTGAATTCAAAATTGTATTTTTCTTAAAATGTTTTGGAACTTTTCTAGACCCACACGAGTGGTCGTCCGGTGTTTCGGGACTGCCAGGCGGGTCGGATCCGGTCCAAAAAGGCCGAATCCGGGTCCGCTGGAGGCTCCGGAAAACCGGGCTGTCACAAGAATTGTGGGAAAGTCTTCTCTTGGGATCGAGAAGCCTAGAAGTACCTCTTACGGGAAACTAGTTTATGTTTACTAGTCTTCTTTGTATTGTACTTGTGTTCTATTCTATCACGTCTATCAAACCTAACGATCTTGTTTATTCTAAGGTCCTTCTCTTCCGATATAAGGCCACTCAAGATCGTTGTGATTAGAACATACTTATTAGCTATTAACCTGGATTTGTCAGCAAGCCGCTTTCGGTTTGTGTGCCTAAACTATAGATATTGAGTGGAATCAAGATCGTTGTTATTGGGATTTCTTCTTTGCAGGTACATCGTTCTTCACGGTCATATCATTTCGTACTTGCTACAACTATCTGCTTGATTCCAACTGCGACGACAAGGTTTCTCTTTCGGGAGTTTAGGTTTTGAAACGTTGATCGATATCTCGAGGTGTTTATTGCCTAAGTAAACTTAATAACCTCACTCTTGGTTTGAAAAGACTTCGGTGAAATATCTTTTAGTTACCAAGGATATCATCTAGCGATTTGACCTGCCGCTATTTGGTTGTTGTCCATAAGGTTGTATTCGTCTGATTGGAGGTCGGGTAGCGATAGTCCTCGCGACGGACTTTGAGGCAACTCTTGCGTAAGACAGTAATGGGTGTCTGTTTACGTGGGGAAGTACATGTGCGTGACCACCTTGCTGTGGTTGGAGGCGTAGGAATACTGAAGGGAAATCTTTGTGACTAATAGTCGTATTAGGGTCATATTGTCTGCACCAGCTAGTCCGAAGTCTGAGAGTAGGTGTGTCGGCGGCTTAATTCTTAAGAGTATTCAAAACTGGACTAGGTCCCGGGGTTTTTCTACGAGTTTGTAGTTTCCTCGTTAACAAAATCTTGTGTGTACTTTACTTTACTTCCGCATTATATTTGAGTCATCTTATATAATTAAAGTATCGTACTTGGTTGTTGACATAGTCTTTCGGATTCTTGTATTGACTCCCTTGTGTGAATCATTAAAATGTGAAAGTGGTCTTGTTCTTGAGTTCTTGATTACAGGAACCGGTCAAGGTTTGACTCATAGGTGGACTAAAATAAAAGATTGGTGGTGTACTCGGTACCCTCGTCTTTACAATGCCGAACCTCGTTATTTCTTTGTGTTGATTATTAACTTAGCTCGTATTGTTTCTTTCATCATCTTTATCAGTTAAGTTACGTATTGACAATGTTCTCATAGTTAGCATCATCTTGGCATACGATAGACTACGGTGACTTCGAACGACATATTACTTTATAATAAGAGATTGTCAAGAACGAGGGTCGTCTGTGCCATAGCATCTACTCCAGCTTACACTTTCAATAATTAGTATACTATGGGATAAATTAGTAGTAAAAGTTTGGCGCTAGAAACAGGGACCAGTGTTCTTGCAAGTTTTAACAACCTCGTTTTCAAAGAAAAACCTTCGCCTTTTAAGCTTTTTCTTCTCTTTTAGCATTTCGTTCGTTATTTTAGGTAGATCTGGGGTCACAAGGGGATAATACTACCACTTGGTGAGTTGTGATCCAATTGTGAAAGGCGAACTTAGCTCCATTAATAGCAAGTAAGCAACATCCGCCAGATTTGTCCTGAAAAATTTCGTTTTTACTCAAAACATTACTTTTAGCTTCATTTACCCGTAAAAATCCCTTTAAAAGTTGTTATTCTCGAAAAAAATCCTCGAAACAGTCATTTCTGACGACTCAGATTTCGTCGAAAAAGGTTGCTATTACTTTTTCGCGTTTTTTAAGGAAACAACTAGACAGTCCAGACAACCTCTGTGTGTGGACCTAGCAAAAGCTGAATCTATATATTAAAAAATATTATTTTCATATGGCTGGAAGGTGTACCAACACATCGACCCACCATTCTCACATATTATGTCTACAAGGAAAGGTATGGAGAAGTCTTTAGCTAAGAGAACAAGACCCTTATCAACCGAAAGTAGGCAACAGCCAGCCTTAATGCAAAGCAGGCTTCAGTCACGAAGAACCCAGGGGGAAACTAACGTGGATCTTGGGGAAATTGGAATCACCACGAACAACGTCAAGGAACGCAACAACGGATCTCAACGAACCACCGGAGGAGAGATACCCCATTTATGACATGCCTTTGATCAACAACGAACCAGTGATCCAGCCAGCAACGCAAGAGAAGGGACCACCAAGAACAATATAAGAAATCCCATGGCAGAATCATCCCCAGCCAATTCCCGTCGAACAAACTGCGAATTTGGTATCAGTCCACTTAGCAACTATGTCGGAAGGGTCAGAGAACAAAATGAGACTAATCCCCAATAACGAAGCTAACGACGTAGAGGAAGAAATGAATGAGCCGCCACTGGCTGCACAACTGGAAGCCTTACTCCATGACCAAAGGGAACAAGATGAAGTTTTGTACGCCTTAGAACAGGGAAATCGAGTACTAAGGGAGAGAGCAGATGCTAAAGAAAGACAGTCGCAAGCCCGAAGCTACCACACCAGGGGTTGGGCACCACCACCGGTATGCATACCCGGAGGATACCAAGGAAGAGACAACACGCCCCAGAGAGAAGTACATAACTTCCCAAGTTACTCCATATCACAGGGGAGGCCATGTCAGTCGCAAGGTCACGAAGTACAATCGCAGTTAAGAGGAGGGATGTCAGTTTTACAGCAAATGTGAGAGGTAGTAACACAACTGAAGGTCGTTATGGATCAGCTGGCAGACTTAAAATCGAAGCAAGGGGTACAAGCTGGAAGAAGCCAAACAAGAAGCCAGGACGACCCCACTCTTGGTCAGACTCGAACGAAGCAAGATACCACCAAAGTGTCTGTTGCCAAATCGGGACCACCAACCCGGCAGACCACCTGAAATACTACCTTCGGGTGCTGGCCTATTGGGATACGAATGATGTAGTTTTGTGCCGGAACTTTCCATCAAGCTCTACTGGCATAACACTGGTGTGGTTTGACAATTTGAAACCCAACTCCATTGATTCTTTTGAAGAACTATCCGGCATATTCGTGGAAACTTACATGTACAACAAGGCTACCAAGGCAGGTCTGGACAAGTTATTTGCATTAGCCATTGGACCAAGGGAGACTCTTCAAGCCTAAACAGAAAGGTGGAAAATGGTATGTCAGGCTATTGGGAAAGTCAACCCCGAGATCAACATCAACTATTACAAATTTGGGTTGGATAGGACTTCATCCATCTTCGTTGAATTACACGTGCATACGCCCGCTAGCGAAGGAGAGTTGCGCGTGATTCAAGACAAATACATCAGATTGGAAGACATTCAAAAGGATAACCTATGCGCACAAGCAATCGATCGGATCACCCCACAAAGAACGAACTCACTAGAAGCTACACTCGAGTCGAAAGCGGTCAGCGGAAAAAGACGTGTCATCAAGCTTTGAGAAGAAGCCAAAGTATAAGGACGGGAAGCCAGAAGAAAGAGGAAGGAAGGACTACGCAGACATGGTTTATTCCAATTAAACACTATCGCTCTCGGAAATTCTGAAAAAGGAAGGAAGTAGACAAGACTTTCCTTATCCCTCTACTCGGGGTAAGCAGAGAGATGAGACCAAAAACCACAAAGATTATTGCGAGTTTCACCAGGCTCAAGGCCATACCACCGACACTTGCAAACATCTGAGGAACACAATCCAAAGGTATATCAATCAAGGAGACTTTGTACAGTATGTGCAATTGCCAGGACAAGCGACTACAGCTACGACGACAACGGTGCAAGAAAAAACAATTCGTCTCCCCGAAGGATTCAAGTCGTTAAACATGATCACCTTCAAGCAAGAAACCGAACCTTCATTACCAGGAGATATCTGTAACAGCTTTAAAACAAGAAGAAGAGTTACAGACCACGAGATCTACTAAAGACATCAACCAGGATGTGGAAATGCACAATGAACCGCTAGTTGTGACCTTACCCATTCATGGGTGGAACGTTTCGAAGATACTGATAGATGGGGGAAGCTCGCTCAACGTATTGTTCTATGAATCCTACCTTCGGATGGGACTGCGAGACGATCAGATGGATGCATCTACGTACACGATATACGGATTCAATGGATCTTCGTCAAATCCTAGAGGCGAGATAGTTCTGCAAGTAGACGCAGGACCAATGAAAACGATGGCAAGGTTTAGCGTTGTGAATTCTCCATTGCCATACAATGCGATCATGGGAAGACTATGGGTACACCGTCTGAGGGGAGCCGCATAAACATATCACTAACACCTCAGATTCCCACACCATATGGCGAAATGAAAATCAAAGGAGATCAGCAAGATGCCCGAAGATGCGATGCAGTCAAAGCCAGATATCATAATGAAGCCCAAGAATCCCTCAAGAGGAACAAAGGCAAACGAAAGGAAGACGAAAAAGAAAAAAGGTACCGAGAAATACAACAAGGAGATTGAAGCAACGAAGGCAGCCTCCTTGATCCCAAAAACAATGGTGGCGACAACATCAACAACATGGGATAAATAACAATTATAGAACGCCACTCCTATCGGGCCTCCAAAGCAGTTATTCTCATCAATAGAACCAACGAAGTCAACATCGGAGCCAAATATCTGCCAAGATTGACATGCCAGGGATAGACCCAATGGTGGTGGCTCATCACCTTCGGATAAACCCAAATACCCCACCGTTCAAACAAAGAATAAGGAAAGTAGCACCGATATACCACGAGGCAGTAGAGAAGAAACTTCAGAAGCTCATGGACGTCGTATTTATCAGAGAAGTAATGTACCCAACTTGGGTGTCTAACATGGTAATCGCACCAAAGAAGAATAGAGGGGTCAGGATTTGCATCAACATCAGCAACCTGAACAAAGCTTGCCCTAGGGATAGTTACCCTTTACCAAGCATAGATCAATTAGTGGATGCGACTTCGGGCCACGAGTTGTTATCATTCATGGATGGTTACTCTGGGTACAATCAGATAGCCTTGGCGGAAGAGGATCAAGAGCACACAACTTTTTTTACACCAAGGGGGTTGTACTGTTACACGAGGATGCCCTTCGGTTTGCGGAATGCAAGAGGAACATACCAAAGATTGATGGATAAAATATTCAAGCAATGGATCGGGCAGAACCTGGAGGTGTATGTCGATGACATGCTCGTCAAGAGTCTACAATCCCAGAATCATATGAAGGATCTCAAAGAAATATTCGAGGCAGAAATTGCAGAATGAAGGTGATCCCAGAAAAATGCACCTTCGGGGTAACTTCAGGAAAATTCCTAGGCTAGTTACCAAAAAGGGGATCGAAGTAGATCCAGAAAAGGTCAGGGCTGTCGTAGAAATGCCATCTCCTAAAACCTGAAAGACGTCCAAAACTTAAGTGGATGGTTGGCGGCACTAGGCAGGTTCATAGCCCGATCATCAGACAAATGTAAGGACTTATTTTCCACATTGAAGAAGGATTGCAGGTTTGCATGGACGGTGGATTGTCAACGAGCATTCAAAAAAATCAAGGAACATTTAGCAACTCTACCAACCCTGCAAAAGCCGGAGAAGGACAAAGTATTGACACTATACTTACCAGCGACCAGCATCGTGGTCAGTGTCGTTTTGGTTCGAACAAACAACAAGGAAGAGATACCCATTTACTACATCAGCAAGACCATCGCTCCGGCAGAAAATAATTACACGAAGATGGAGCAGATTATCCTTGCCCTCGTATTTGCAACTCAAAGCTACGAACTTACCTCATTGCACACGTGGTAAGGATGTTAACGAAGGCACCATCGGGCAAGTACTCCAGAATTCTGATAGATTAAGAAGAGTAGCGAAATGGAACACACAGATTACACCGTTCAAGATCATATTTGAACCACGAACAACAGAAAAATCACAGGTACTAGCAGTTCCTGGCGGATCTACCCCTCACGGATGAAGAAGGAATAAATGACATACCCGGAACCGAGGAAGACAAAGAAGATCCAGAAGACCTGCTAGAACCGGTGAATTCCCGAAGGTGGGAAGTATTTATGGACGGCTCCTCAAACAAGGAAGGCTCAGGGATAGGGATCGTGATTACCTCTCCTACTGGGGATAAGATATTACATGTGTTTAGATTGGAATTAGGAGAATATACGAACAACATCGTCGAATACAATATGGTAATCCATGCACTAAGGTTAATAATTGAGTTAGGCATCACAGATGTCAGACTCACCAGTGACTCTCAACTCGTGAGACAGTTAAAACTCAAGTACCAAACTCTTGACCTCTGTCTCGCAGCTTACTTGAAACTAACTCAGGAGATCACAACGAAGATCAAAAATGTCACCTACAGACATGTAACCAGGAAGGATAATACGCACGCAGACGCATTGGCATTCATATCCTCTATGCTTCGGGATCCAAATATCACAGCGATAAACATTTGGCGGGTGTATCAACCTTCGGTGGAAATAGAAATAGCGCAGGAAGAAACATTTGACGTAGAAGGAGTAACCAACCCACCAATCCAGGAAGGTAACGAGGTAGAGGATGACTGGAGGACACCCCTTCATCAATTCTTAAGCAAAGAGACCTTACCCGAAGATCCCCAACATGCCAAAAAGATTATGTCAAGAGCAGCAAGGTACCAGCTTCGGGAAGGCGTCCTGTACAAATCTACGTTCCTAGGTCCATTACTCAGGTGCCTCACCAAAGAAGAAGGGTTACATATCTTAAAGTATATTATTATGGAGACGCCGGGAACCACAATGGGATGAGATCCCTAGCTCAGAAATCCCGACACCAAGGATATTACTGACCAAGCATGCTCAGAGACATACTAGAGATGGCACGAAGATGCATCGCATACCAACAATTCGCAAGAAAATTCAGGGCTCCAGCAACGGAATTAAACTCAGTACTTAGCCGTTATCCATTTGAAAAATAGGGAGTCGACATGGTGGGACCGCTAGTAGCGGGCTCAGGCAACCGAAGAATCTTGATAGTAGCGACTGATTATTTTACCTAGTGGGTAGAAGCAGCACCCCTCGCCCACATCATAGATCACGATGTATTCAAATTTTTATTTGAGCGCATAATTTTCAGGTTCGGGATCCCAACAGCCTCCGTGTCCGACAATGGGGCACAACTAAGTGGAAAGAACATTGACATGTTATTCGACGCCTACAAAATACAAAAGATCAAGTCAACACCAACATATCCGCAAAGCAACGGCCAGGAAGAGTCCACGAACAAAACCATTGCACTAATTTTAAAGAAGAAGTTGGACAAACACAAAAGGAAGTGGTGTGAGCAGCTCCACAATGTACTACGGGCATACAGACCGAACCACACGAAAAGAAGCCACCGGATGCTCACATACGGAACCGAAGTTGTCATTCCCACCGAAGTTATCATTCCAACAACAAAGACAGAAGCATGGGAAAAGAAAAAAAATCTAACCACGAATCTGATTTACGAAAAGTTATATGACTTGGAAGAGCAGAGAAAAGCAGTACTCCATAGAATGGAAAATTACCAACGCAGGATTGCCAAAGAGTACAACAAGAAATTTATTCTTAGAAACTTCATTGTAGGAAAGTTCGTGATGAGACAGATACCACCATAAAAAAAGAATGGAATGGGGAAAATTAATTCCGGTATGGGAAGGACCTTACATCATCGAAGACATCGTTGGAAAAGGCTCATATTATCTAAGAAACATGCAAGGAGATACCTTACAACACCCATGGAATGTGATATACCTAAAAAAGACCCCTAGGGGAAGAAGGATTGAAAGTTTGAACTTCCGCCTACTTTTCTGTTCAACGAAGGATGCTACGGTCCATATATCAATGAACCATTTTGGAAAGTTACAAGTCTCAAATTTTACAGGGATGTAAGTGCAACAGAATAATTGCCAGCAGCCTAAGCGCAACAGAACAATCTTCATGACAAGAGCCAACCTGCTGATCACATGTCATCTTTGAAAAGGAGGGGATACCGAGATACACCATCAACTTTTGAATTCGTGAACCTAGTTGATTATGGTTGTTTGAACGATCTCACAAATCAATATTCAAACAATAACCTGAGTATAGTTCAAAGAACCGAACCCAAACAATAATGTAGTTCTCGTAGATCTCAAGAGAGATGGATTCACTCAAAGGTTATGAATCAACAAACTTGCAATTACTTCAATTATATAGATCAGAGACAATATAATGCGGAAGGGAAAATTAATGCAAGACACCAGAATTTTGTTAACGAGGAAACTGCAAACCAGAAGAAAAACCCCGGGACCTCGTCCAGATGTGAACACCCTCAGTATTAACGAAATACATACGCTAGCCTACTGAAGATGGTGAAAAATAAGAGAGGGATAAAATCGTAAAACTCATCTCTAACTACGCCTTATCTAGGGGCAATCGCCTATTCATGCACATCCTCATAGCTCAGAATGCAACCTATTCTACGGGAAGAATATACTCTCTATGAGTTCTCTCTTATAACTCCCGGTGGAGAGGATGATATCATAGTGCAGTACCGATAATCTCACCAGCACATAAACCAATTAATCTGCTTCATATCGACATCGCCCGGAATTCCTCGATATCTGAACAAGATTGCTCAATGGTACACGGTGAAGAGTTATCAGAGGCGCATCCTCATGGATTTCCTCTTGAAATACGACTCAACATCCGAGTCTTAATGAAAATCTCAGGAATACCAAAGTTCTAGGCCTGTCCAGAGCTCTCTGAGAAGCATACAACAGCCCAAACAGGCTTAAGCAGACCACACTCTATGCTCATGATGGTTTAACATACCATGAATAAGCACGCTATGACTTCAAGTACGCTGTAGCGCAAGCACGCACACCATAGCCAAAGTAGCGTGACCAGAACGCACCAGCCGCATCATGGCCTTGGCCAAAGATCAAGGTCGTGGCGCCATAGAAGTCTACAGCGCAATAGCGCTATGGGAATTGGCCTTGGCCATAGCCAAGGCCATGGTATGCCCAGATTATGGTGCCTAGCGCCATGAAAAATCGGCATTGGCCAGCGGCCAAGGCCACTCCTACACGTCCACTATGAATGTCTAAAAAGCACCACACTCACGCTGGTCACGGCATCATAGTCGCAAGAAATACTCAAACTTAACACAACTACGCAGCATCTGCACATCACTCGAGATATCAAAACATCACACGGGAGGATAACTTTAGGGGTATTGGTCTGGCGGCCTACGACAGTTGAAAGAAACTGATAGAGATGATGAACAGTTACAAAGAAAGTGGCGCTGAGTGGACATGATCTACACGATCCTAGCAGTTACCGAGAACAACTCATGTCCTCCACTCCCCACTCTTCCACGACTTCCACCTTCTCTATCGAGAGATCAGGGTGAGTTCAAAACTATAAATAGAGGCTTCCTCTATCTTCCAAGGCAGAACATTTTTTCCATAACAAATCGAATATTCAGAACACTTGAATACACCAGAGCCTCAGAGCAAACATACCTGAGCAACCCAACACACTTCTAGCCTTGGAGATTTCCAGTCACCTTCACGATGGAGATCCTGAACTCTTACACCCAAAACACATTCTCAACCTGATCTCAAGTTTCTTCGCTGTTTCCCTCCCTAGATCAACCTCTATCCTCTCTGTGACCGAAGCAAGACGTGAACGACCATTGACTTGGTTTAGGCTCGTCTTGTTCGACTTTGATCTCGAGCACTAAGAAAGTACCCAGAGATGGTGCATTGTTTTTCCAGGTAAAAACAGTTGGCGACCATAGTGGGAGATCAATCTCTCGGTTTTAGAAGGTCACCTTTAGAATGTGTGAACTAGGGATAGGGTCTCAGAAACCAAATCCTCATCTCAATACCTCAAACCCTACAAGGAAAACAGACTCCAGTAACAATCACCTAACCGATACCAACGACAGGGGAGGCGAAAACTCACCAACACCTCTGACCATAGAAGGAATAGTCCGGCGACAAGATATCCTCGCCAGCCAACAAGAAAATACCACGGCTGCTTTAATGGAGACTGCAGCTTGCCTCAGGTCCCTCGCAGAGAATCAGCCAAACACCCCTGATGTCCCAGCAGCGGAAAGAATCACCGCACGAATGAGAAGCGAATCAACTACGGTTCCACACCACAAAGACTTCACTCAACCAATCCGGGAGACTCTTCAAAGCCACACCACTCCCTCCTTCCCAAGATATGATGGAACCGGTAATGCACGGGAACACATCTCACGTTTCCTAGAATCTCTGAGGGAATAGGAATACAGTCACACCTTGAGGCTCAACGAGTTCCCGAAGTCTCTTGTTGGGGAGGCTTACCAATGGTACACTTACCTCCCACCGGAATCCACAAGCACCTGGAGTGAACTGATGGACGCTTTCTTCAAGGAATACCTTTTTGGGAAGGTAACTCTCTGGTCTAAGTAAAATGCGCCAGAAAGCCGGCGAGTGCCCCGATGACTATGTAAAGAGGTTTAAGGGACAAGCCCTTGGCTGCTGTAATCCAGACATAACGGAACCACAACTAGTGGAAGTCTGCACCAGTACCATGACCGCTATCTACCGAGCCCTCTTGGAAGATCTTCAAATCCAAACTCTCTCCGAACTCCAGGAAGAGGCAGCACAGTCAACCAGCATAATGCCTACCCTAAAGGAGAGAGCTCAATTACTGAAATGTGGAAAACTCACTGAACCGACAGAATCCCTACGTCTAGGGATTTAGACGACAATGACAGAAAAAGGAAAGCAGGAGAGTGCCTCGCCGAACGCAAGGCACGAGACTCGACCTCAATGACGAGAGGTGCGACACCAGGAGAAGGCTCACAAAAACAATGAAGAATCGACCTGCTGAACGACATCTCGACGGTAGAGGCGGAACAACTGCTAGACTCCTGGATCCGAGACAAGTTCGTGGAGTTGCCCGGTATCAAGGGCTCCCACTGCTGGAGAAATGGAACACCCTCGATACTGCCACTATCACAGGAGGATCAGCCACGCCACGGTCCGGTGTTACAGTTTCAGACGAATTCTCGAAGAACGCATTATCAAGACTAAGGCACATTCTCACGGACCAGGGTCTTCCACAAATCCAAACTCTCACTGATCACAAGGAACCCGTGAATCAGAGGGTGGAGGGCTTAATGCACCAATTATGCGAAATATTATGTTTCTCGAAGCCTCAACGTCGGGATATGTTTACAACGCTTAACCACGTGGTGTCAGGAAGGCGACTACCATTTGGAGAGGAAGAACACCCACACCTGCTAACCTAGGGCGGGTCTTCAGTAAGATACGACTGGGGACTATTAGCTAGACAAGGTTGGGGAATACTCACTACCGCAAGTATACGCGACGTCAGATTCACCAACACGTTGTTGGACCCAGGAGAAAAAATCAATATCATCCCTACAACAACACTAGAAGCTTCAGGGGGCTCGCTACATGCCGTTGCCTATTCACCAATAATGTTAGAGGATCCCGAAGGGAGGACGATGATAACCCATGGACAAATAACTCTACAGATAGAGGTGAACGGAGTACGGACGGAGGCTGAACTTTATGTCATCACACGAGATTTAGAATACGACATGATCCTCGGCCACCCTTGGTTCAACAACAACCAGAGCCTTATCAACGGGACTGCAACCCCACCAGAAGCATCGACTGGGCCAGAGGATCTCCACATAGCGACGGTATCCCTATATGGGGAAGGGGGAGCCTCACCAGGCTCCGAAAAGGAATTAAGGATTGCATCCCCGCAAAAGATGAACAGAGCTCTTGTCACAAGGTACGAGTGGACCACGCACCCTACTCAATATTTTAGAAAATGGATGACTCCCTCCCTTGGTCGTGAAACCCTAAGTATCCTATTCAGCCAATTAGGCATAGAAGACGTGGACACCAACAAGTCTACCTGCCGTCCCCGAAAATCATTGTTACACCGGAAACTCCACAACCCTATGGCCCCGCTAGCCAACATTAGAGACTACAAAGTTGGGGAATGGGTGATGAAGACCGCCAGGTGAAGAGGGGAGCAACCCACAGGACCCTACATGGTCACCAAGTCTACACTGAACGGGTACTACAGGCTGGTTTCGCTCGAAGACGGGCGCAAGAATACCACAACAAATAAGAAAAGATGGATTGAAGCATATCGTGATTAATCCTTAGTTATAAAAAAATGTAAAACCATTGTACGTAGTCAAAACATGAAACTCATTCTTTCATTGTCTTTCAAATAAAAAGAAAAAAAAAACTTCTTAAACCATGAGTAAAGAAACAAGACCAAGATACTCAGAAAAGACCAGATAACACAATAGCCTTAGCCCCTTCACAAGAGTCTCTTATGTTGAAAAGCACATCCCGCTCCTTCACGAACCTAGCCTCCAACTCAGCGACCTCCCATTCCTTCGCGGCGAGAACATCATCTGTATTACCATCAGCCTGAACCTTAGCTTGCTTCCGCTTCTCAAACCTCTCCCGGAGCCAAGACACATTAAAAAACTCAGACTCAGCAGCCGCTATGGCATCCTCCCAATCCTGCAATGTCTCAGGTTCGACCCCACGCATAGAATTTTCCCGCATCTCGGCAATCCTCTCCAACAGAACTCCGACGAATCCTTCCGCCACGACACGGTTTGCATCCTCCATGGCAATGTGCCCAAACTCCTTCCAGATACGTGTACACATGTCCTCGTACTCTCGGGAGACAACAAAACCACCTAAGGCTACCTGGTAGGATCTGACTCTACTCAAATGGGGAAACGCGACACCTCGAGTTGGGTAAAGTGCGTTCAGTCTAGCCTCCTTAGCTATTATCTCAGTGTCAATAGTATCCTCGGAGTCATAGTTCTCAATCTCCTCAGTATCACCATCCTCTACGACTTCTTCACCGGCGCTTTTGTCTACGGGCACGTCCACAGTAACGGGAGAAGCCACTTGAGGATCATCAACACCCTTGGTTATCAAAGTCTCATCGCGCATAAGCTCGCCGATCCCTTTCATGGTCTGAAGAAAGAAGGAGTTAGTAACCATGTGAAGACGAGAGTTACCAGATCAGAGGCGAGAAAGAAATAGTCGGGAGTACAAAGAAGACGGGCCACTCACCACGCCAGGGATTGAAACCTCACGAAGAGGCGAAAAGTTATTGGTCTTCTTGGATATCTCTCGATCCACGTTACCCGCGTTCGAAGACCCCATTGGCTCGTTATCTCCTGGACGGTCCGTCTGTAAGAAGAAAACACAAAAAAAAGACCTGTCTAAACGTAAGCATGAGAGCAGAGCAGCCTCGGTAGAAGACTCATTACCGTCATATCAGCGTCCTCGTAGTCATCAGGAAACTCATCCGTTCCCGCCTGAGAGACGTATCCCCTGGGAAGCCTCATCCTGGGCAGGTTCCTTCTGACGCCTCGAACTGGAATCATGTTGTCCGACTGGGGACTCGGAGTAGATCTCATCTGCAGAAGAATAACGAAAGGTAAAGAGAAGGACACTCAGTAACCAAGAAAAGATTACAATCGAACTATCGTACCTGGACAGAAGCAGTGGGAGTATCCTGGCCTTCCCCTTGACGACTGACGAAACCACGAAGAACTTCAAGAGTGCCATTCCAAAACTTGTGATACTCAGGGGTCACCCTCGTCGGCCTATGACAAAAAATAAAAGGAGAACGACGGCCAGGGTGAAGTGATACATCGAGCGAAGACCGCAATTCGGCCGCGGAAGGCAAGGGAAGCAATCTCCTGGGAACATCCTGATCGAAACCCATCACTCTCGCTGCTCTATCAACATTGTAAGGCATTACTACCTCCTCCGCGCGAAAATAACCAAGAATATAACCAGGAGTGCTGATGTTAATGAAGACAGCTTGCCCAATAGTAAGACCACTCGACTCTTGGGGTCCCGACACCAGGCACCTCCGTGAAAGTTATGGGATGTACGATCTCAGGAGAGGAGTTAGTGTACCAAGGGCGAAAAATGACATTCCTCTCATCATCCAACAAGTCCCCCAGCTCCGGAGAAGCGATAGGCAACTTGGTAATCCATTGCAAGATTCGAGGGCTCTCCTTCAGTGCCTTATCCAAAGCACGCCCCTTCTTGGGTCTATGAGCTTTGAACTGCTCCCACAAGATCGCCTGGAAAAATGAGGGGTTCGCATAGGTACCAACACTCCTAACACCAGGCACCGACATGTCCCGGACGAAAGCATCAAACTGAGCATACTGAGAACCAAGGAATAAGATACCGATAGGCAGACTCCGACCGTGAGCAAGGAGAACAGCCAAGGGGACAACATGAGGTTTCAAGGTACCAAGGGGAGCGTCATCAAAGATGTCCTTGAACAACCAAAGTACCAGGAACGCGGCAATACAAAGGGTGCTCTCGGGAACGCCCCCATTGGGACTCGTGCCACCCACATACCAATGATTAGTCCATTCTGTGTAATTTTCGCTCGAATAAACTTTGGCTACCTCCAGTTCTTGGATCTTCCTGTTCAAAACCTCAATCATCGCACTCTGGGCTGCGAAGTAGCTGCCTGGGAGATTTCCTAACATTGGAAGATGGTATAAAGCAGCAACCGCTTCTAAAGAGATGGTACACTCACCCCAACTCGTCACGAAAGTCTTCGTCGCCCTGCACCAAAGAAGGAGGAAAGTAACGATGGCACCAGAGTCCTTATATATTTTCAAGTTCCTAGTTGCCTTCACCACATAGAAGACACCCGCTTGTTCCAAAATTGGCTGTACCTTCTTGTTAGTCAGCATAAAATCGTAACAAGCACAACATGGCAACACAGGGAACTGAGGAACCTTGAAGACGACGGGCACACCATCGTACACCTTAGATTCCATGCAGAATTAATAGTCTCCCTCGGCACCACCACCGAGGAACCATCGAAGTCTCCTTGCCTTGGGATGAAACAGGCAGAGAAGTCTCCGCGATTGACAAATGCGGTCGGATTCCTAACAACAGGAGCATATGAAAAGCCATCAGTACACTTGAGAGTCCTAGCAGCAGTATCGCGGACGGAATGATGGCTGGAAGCTAACTCTTGGTCACCATTACGCTTCCTCTGTAGCACACAAACAATTCCAAGTAAGTCACCACTGCTCGTATTTCTCTAATAACATGAGTAGCTATACATACACGTTTATCAGAGTACATATGCAACACGACATATATAAAAAAATCTTTACACATGAGCATGAGTGGCGACATACACATGGCACCACCAAATTGGCCTTGGCCCTTAGGCCAACGCCGTAGCCGTCCAAAACCGTGGCGCCACAACCTATGGCGCCATTAACTTGCTCCTCCCTC
>JAJJMA010110350.1:33527-61119 GCA_023529015.1 Papaver nudicaule | reverse complement strand
CTGGCCTGAGCCAGAACTTAGACGTGAGAACGTCCTCAGCTGTGATCCACAGGCTCTTTGCTCAAGAGTACTCCTTAGATTCATCCATATCCAACATAACAGTTTGCAAGCAAACCATTGTAATGGTCATATGGCGTCGAATCTATCTCATACGTTCTTGATTCACAGTATTCGTGGGATCAAATACTGGTCATGACATAAAGTCATGTTACACAAGAACACGATCTCAATCGCTACATTACTACTAAAGTAGTCGACTATATTTCGAAAGAATAGAGAAAGTAGAAATAGAAGAATATCCATAAAGTCATAACTCCTACTAACCTTTTGTCGATGAAGAATAATTGATGTCTTCTTTGTCTTCACAGTCTTCGTCTTCAAGGTCTCTACTACTCTGTCTATATCCCATTTCTGAAATCTAAACTCTAGTAGACTAAATCAAGAATTGAATTTTGACACCTAAAACTGACAACTAGCTTGACATACCAACGCTAGTGGGTTTGACCGGACAATGCCCTAACAGACGCCACCAACAAATCCAGGGCTTTCACATGTGGAACCCCTATCTCATCCCAACAGGGTGGGTCCTTCTCAGATTCATGTTATTCCTGATGATCAGGATACCCATATCCACACCACACGTGGACCAAGCACAGGTTTGCAACACAATTTCGTCACTCGCGAAGATTTGCAGAATCTTTTGCAGGCTCGGAGCATGGAGAATTCAGATTTGTTTCATCGTCATCAACCTCCATATCCAATCGAAGTTCAACGTGAATCTCTCCCTGAAGGGTATGTCACGCCTTCATTCTCCATGTATAATGGTATTGGGAATGCCCGATAACATATCTCTCGCTTCCTAGAATCATTGGGAATACATGAAAGAATTCAAGTTGTATGTCTCAAAGAATTCTCGAAATCTCTAACGGGAAAGGTATACACTTGGTATAATAATCTAGCTCCTAATAGCATTCTCAGCTGGAGCCAGATGGTTAATGCTTTCCTCAAGAAATACTTCTTCGTGTTTGAGCAACTCACTCTCTCCGATTTGGGGAGACTCTATCAGCGAAACAATGAACATCCAGATGATTACGTGACGAGGTTCAGAACTCGTTCAGTGGATTGCAATGATCCAAATGTGACAGAGGTGCAGTTGGTGGAGCTTTGCATCAATGGAATGATACCAGTATATCGCGCCTTGTTGGAGAATCTGGATATTGACAATTTCACCAAGCTCCATAAGTCCGCCAAACGATCCACCACTACTGCACCTGCGCTACTAGAAAGGCCCAGGCCTTTAAAAGCCGAAGAAAGTCGTGGTGAAACGCATGCCAGCAAGCGACTTGTCAACAAACAATATAACTCTCTTCACTCAGTTCATGCTGTCACTGAAGGTGTTAAGAGGAAGGCGCCTACTCCTGAGGCCCCACAACTAAAACGTGCAGCTCCAGCCCAATCTCAAGCTCCGGCACGGGTCCCAGCTAATACCCCTGCACCAAAGTCACCACGACAACAGAGGGAATTCCCTAAGATTCCTGATTTCCCATATACTATGGATGAAGTGATAGAGCTCCTGGAAACATGGATTCAAGATGGTGCAGTCAAATTACCTCCTGTGCGGAGAGAGCCTACAGCACAAGAAATGACTGATCCCAAGTATTGTCATTTTCATCGATTCGTCAATCATCCCACCATCGAGTGTCATCGACTCAAGCAAATCTTCAATGAAAAGATCGAGTCAGGAGAGTTGAACTTGGGGACTGAGGGTGTACATAAGAATCCACTCTCTCAGCACCAACCTCAACGTCAACACCAACGTCAGCATCAACCCAACATTCGAAATTTCACCATCTCCGGAGAATCCGTTAAACAAACTGCTAATTATTTGATGGAGAATTTATGCGAGATCTTGTATTTTTCTAGAAGTCAGCGAAGCAACATTTTCGCTGCCCTCAGCTGGATTGCTAGTGGCAAAGAACTACATATACCGGAAAAGGTTCAGCCAAAGCCTGACGAAGTCACATCGGAGATGATGGCGGGAGAACGTGTTCTGATACCAATTATCTCTGCTCATCTCGAAGGTACAAATTTTAAGAAAGTTCAAATTGATACTGGTGTTATGTTTAATTTAATCCCAATCAAAACGCTGATTTCTCGACGGGATGTCATCTACTATCCCACGGTGACAAAAGATTCAAAAGGAAAGCTCCAAGACATATATGGTCATGTTACTTTGGATCTGAAAGTGGACTCTGCTCGCACCAAAGTAAAGTTTCATGTAATAAAAGAAGATGAGGAGCACGACATGATCTTAGGGCGTCCCTGGCTCCATGGGAAGAGGTTTGTGCATACAATCTCACCTGTAATCATCAAAGGCCAAGAGTTCATGTTTGACCAAGAAAGCTCCAACATAGGAAAGCTGGAGTACCGCGTGGGGTCCGAAACTCTAGTGATATTCAAAGAGGTATGTGATAGTGATTTGAAGTACTTTATTCAGAATTATTTAGTTCATGGAAATCCTATCCAACGTGTCCCTACACAAGGATTCGATAATTCTTCGACTTGGGGACTTGATTGCATCAAGTCTATCAAGCCCTCTGAGGCACCTCAAGAGGAAATCAAGGCCACTTCCAATAAGTGGGTTCGGGCAAAGCAACGGTCTTATATGCGAAAGACACCTAAGATGTCATGGGTTCCTAAGGCTGCTTTTCAAGAAGGAGATAAGGTTATGCGACGCACTAACCGAAAAGTAACTTCTATTCCGGGATCCACAGCAAATTGGGAGGGACCTTATATTATATCTCGAGTCATGCCTGATGCACGGTACATGATAAGTGCGATACATGAGAGGCTCTCAAACATGGTGGTCAACGGCAAATGGCTCAAGAAAATATGAAAATTCACTAGAGTTTATTTATTTCCTGTAATTTCAATTTCTCTAAAATAAAAGTGCAAGCAATCTCTTGCCTTTTAACAAGTCAATTCAAAAGAATTCAAGTTCAAAACCTATGAGTTCAAAATAATCAATTCCTACAAACCCTTTGTTCATAAAACCAAATAAAAGCAAAATAAAGTTCTTTTGCTCCTGAAACCTTTCAGAAACAACCATCTAATGAAGATTTCGCTCCTTCATCAACTGCTTTCTTCAATAGGGCTATATCAGCATCTTTCTTCTCCGCCTTCTCAGTTAACCTACGGAGTTCCTCAGTCATGGCGGCATGATTCCTCTCTTCTTGCTTCACCAAATCCTGGGTAAATTTGCCAACAGCAGCACGCCTTGTTCGGATGAACTGGATTCTCGCCTGAAGCCACTACAAATTGGGTTTGAAATTTTTGAATGAAGCAATCAACTCTTCTACTTCATCTAACGCCTCATCTGTCGTGTCCGTTAGAGGGGTGGTATACATCTTCGAGATCAAACCCATGAGATCAGCCGCAACACCTGCAAGTGTATGCAAGTGATCACGCCTTCCCGCAGTAATAAGGTGACCATAAAGATCCCATATCCTTTTATACAGTGGGACGTGTTCCTCAGGGACATTAAATCCTTACACTAGTATATGACCAGCGAGGATTATTTCATGGGGAGGATCATATGTCGAGCTAGCATGAGGAAACTCGAGAAGAGCCCACTTAGTGGGAGCATGTACACCAGTGATGTCGATATCCTCAGAGACTTGCGTTTCTCTGATAACGATCTGAAAGAAAGGTCCAAAGCAAGCAGAAGTTTAATAATATGTTTCAAGCTACGATAAAAGCTTAACATAAGAAGATAATTAAATTTACCTCAGTATTAGGAGGATTTTCGTCAGCGACGTTGTCAAAGTCCTTATTAAGGTTGTGACCCGCACTTAACCTTTCACCAGCAAAGTAGCTGTCATTCGTTGCTTCTTTATCTCCAGAAGGCTGCAAGAGCAAACGAGATAAGAATAAAATACTAAATATTTTATTTCGGATTGAAGAAGTTAACAAAAAGTAACCTGTGTCACAGAAGACTTAGGGTCTGTGGAGCCTCCACTTTTATTCTGCTCGGTAATCTTGTCAGCAGAATTGGGCGGTGTATTCGGAGTCGATTCTTCAAGCATTGGGTTCCGCTCTAAAGGAACAAATGAAAACTTCTCAACTCCTGTAGCAGGTCCATCCTAAATCAAATAAAGAAGAAAAATCATTAAAAGAAGATATATCAAAGGATTCACGACGTTATCTTGAAGATATAATTTTCTGACATCTGAATTCTTACGAAGAACGGCGAAAAACTCAAAATCTGTACAAATCAGTAAGAGATATGAAGAAACTTCCTTCACGGGAGTTGTTCGTATGGATGTTTTCTATCACGTGCTAAAAGGGCTTAATTTTTGGAGCAACCTACTGGCCGGAATGATTTTTCTTCTGAACAGCGTACAGACTGCGACATTCCTGGACGTGGCGTCACTTTGTGACACATAAAATAACGAGCAAAAATGCATGAAATTCAGATTTTCTTTTTCGAAGTGAAAGCTACTGAAGTCCTTTTTCCAAATTGGGGTCAATCATCGAAATCCGACATCGGATGAAGATTCTACGGTCATTCTCGTGACATGACTCAAAACAGGAGAATCTGACGGGAATTTTTACTTTCACACTAAAGTAAAGATACAAGCAATGGAGTGAAGTCTTACCTTCGCCCAATCTTGTGTATTAAGATTGGGGACTTGTTTATCATTCAAGAGGTTCATCATAGAACTGTCCTTCCCTTGGAAGAGCGATAATTCTCCCGAAAGATGACTACCGAAAGACAAAGACATTTGTGTTGCGGAACTGGCGAGCTTTGAGTTAGGCGACGAACGTTGCTGCACAAAATATGGTGATAAAGCGTCAAAATTATCATACATAAAGCTTATACAAGCATTTAAAAGTTCGAGGTAATTACCAAATCATTCATGTCTCCTATTTTACGCTTAAGAGTGATATATTTGAGCAAGGGAAACGTTTCCAAGTCTTCTTTGGAGGGAACTGCCCGTAATTCTTTTGGGGAAGCCACGAAATCCCTATACAATTGTACCTGGTCATCCCAAAACCGCCTACCTGCTTCAGTGACGGATGGCACTCTTTCTCCCGAGAGAAAAGATACTGGGCTAAGCAATCTAGTCTGATATCCTTGCATATTCTTTGGAGGAGGACCTTGCTGCGATGGGACATCCTGATAGAAACCCATCTGACGAGCTCCCCTGTCAATTATATGCTCTAGTCACGTATGCTCCTGATTCACTAATACCAATGATGTGCCCGCTGCAACAACTTATCATGAAGACCTGCTCTTCATCAGTAAGGGAGTCTTCTACAGAAAGAACCTTTGCTGGAATGTTATTTGAACCAAATGAGCGAAGCTGAGCTACAACTGCGGGGATTGAGGTCCATGGACGAAAGACCACTGCTGCCTCGTCGTCCATGAATACAAGAAAGTCCTTTGATAGGCTTGTTCATCCAGCGAACAATCCGAGCCTGGTCCGACAAATATTTGTCTTTGGAAGACCCTTTTGGAGCATAGCCGGGGTATTGCTCATACAACCAAGCTTGCAGGAAATTTGTTGATACAAATGTCTCAATCTTTGCAGCACCATTCGACAATGCCATATTTGCTAACAAAGTGGAAAGATGGGTATACAAAGTACCAAGGAATAAAGAGCCAATGGGAACAGGAGTACCTTGAGCCAATGTTATAGCGTACGGAATAAGTGTAGCTTTCAACTTATTGTATTCATGAAGATCTTCAAAGACGTCCTTTGATAACCAGAGCAGGAGAAATGCAGCAGTGGATAACACTGAGGCACCGGTATTACTGGATTTTGTCCAGTGCATCATCCACGAAGCATATGCATCGCCGTGCTTGTTCAGGGTTTCAACAATGATGATTAACTGGGCCTGCAAGTTCCTTCCATCTGCATCTAAGCTAACTCTGAGCTCTCCATAAATTGGGAGTCTTAGTAATGCTGCTACGTCTTCCAGAGTAATTACAAGCTCTCCCCATGCGAGTATAAAGGAGTTTGTACTACTACACCAACGGGTCATAAAAGCAACTAAAGCACATTTATCTCTAATCACGAAGGAACTATCTGAACTCTTTACAACATGAAAGATTCCAGCCTTCTCAAAGATGTCCTTGATACCTGGAGTGTCAAGTGTATTCTGAAGATACATTGACCAGGAGTTGATTTGTTTCTGCATAGAACGAAAAACGATACTGGAAGCACTAAAGTCACCTCTCTGCATGCGAAAGCGAGCTACACGTGATGGAGTAATAGCCATTGGAGCATTAAGATTGCTTGGGAGAATTCTAGCTTGGTCCCGGGAAACTGCAGCTCGAGCTAAATTTGCCAGGTGAATTTCAAATTCATCATTGACATGAGGGATCTCTTTCACAGCTGTAGTGGATGTAACTTCATCAATGGCACGAGAAGAACTATGGGATTCAGTGTCAGTCATCATGATCTCCCAGTCTACAAAATACTGTGTTTATGAAAAGGGGAAGAACAAGCCAAGGAGGGAGACAATATTCACGCCAAAAAAAAGAGAACTGCGTGATATATAAATATATATATATATATACATCACGCACAGTTTTGGGGAGTCCTAACCTAATTAGGATTCTCTGGGCGCTTCTTGAATGGGGTTGGTCTTTAGGCCCTGTTTGGATTCCATGTTCGTGGACAAGGCTTTTACGCGGAGGCGGCTGGTCCATCAACTCTATGCTCACCCTGGAACACTCACGGTTCCATGCTGCGCAGGGGACTTAATGTTGATGGTGGTTTTTGGCGAGGAGGTCACAGGAGTAATTTCGCATCAATTTCTGGCGTCCTGGAATAGCTCAAGGTATGAATTTATTTTATAGTAGGGATAAGGTATTTTGGTTTCCGTTAGCCATACTTTGATATCTCACGACCCTAGCCTAGTAGCATGGTCTATATCCCTAGCCTATACGTAAAAATACCTACGCATGCGCATTAGCCTGGCCTATGCTCGAGCCAAACCTAGGCAATTCACGTCACCAACACTTGGAGACACGGCCAACCCTTGGCCAAGCTTGGATGCCTCACGCCATCATTCCTTCGCCTATAGCCTAGAGCCTAACCCCGCCATTAGCTCACGCCATCTTCCTCTTGGCCCAGAGCCTAACCCCGCCAACAGCTTGGCCATCTTCCTCTTGGCCTATAGCCCAGAGCTTAGTCCCGCCAACATCTTGGCCACCTTCCTCTTGGCCTATAGCCCAGAGCTTAGTCCCGCCATTAACTTGGCCATCCTCCTCTTGGCCTATAGCCCAGAGCCTAACCCCGCCAACACCTTGGCTATCCATCCTCTTGGCCTATAGCCCTGCGCTTATCCCCACAGCCACTAGCTTGGCCTCTTCCTTGTCCTCACGGCCCCGCCTATGCCCAATCTCTATTCACGACAATTACCTATCCTCATGCTCACGCCCCCCTTCTCCTTGGAGGCCCACGGCCAATCTCTGCCCTAGCCTTGGATGCCCATGCTTCTAGCTTGCCCTAATCTTGGATATCCATGTCTTTGGCGTGCCTTGGCACTTGGGTGCCCACACCACCTCCTTGGCCTGATTATGGGTACCCACGCTATTGCTCTGGCCTAATCTTGGAGCCCCATGACTATGCCTTGGTCAAATCTTGGAGGCCCAAAGTCAGGGCGCGGCTAAACCTTGGGGGCCTTACGGTTTTCCCCTGCTTGTGCTCATGGAGAGCCACGGCATTTTCTTCTCTCACGGGCTCTAGTTGCCCCCTTGGGACTAGAATATATTCTTCTCTAGCCTCCCCTCTATTTATGGGTCCCGCTGATCCAAGTCCTAGAGGATTATGGATTTTATTTAGTCCATAATACTCTAGTTTCCTAATCAAGGAAATCTGACAGCTCACATATTTCCTCAGGAATTAGGGGGTGCTTCCTTCACGAGATATTTTCCTCTGTGAGTTCCCTATAACATACTAAAAATTCAGAATTTTATCTAATATAGTCTGGCATGGGCGATTTTATTAATGGACAACATGCAAACTGTCCAGAAATCTGAAAATAACATAAATGTTATGGCTTATCCTTTGCGCCTTATGCCTAACTTCTCAATAAGATTATTATACCATGCAACATGGATTATTATGATTATTATGGCCTATCTTTAGGTCTTGTATTGGCAATGCTTATGCATTCTTGATGATGGCTACGCTGTGATAGCATCATTCGTCTGTTTTTCCTGATTATGGACTTGCTTCTATAAATCAGTGCTATAATTCTTAATCGTGGCTCATGGCTATGACCTATATTATTTTAGACATTCATATGTCTTCATTACTCAGAGAATTGGTGCATTACATGCCACAAGCCAATTTCTCATATTTGACTATTGCCACAGAGAGTTGCTGAAATCCTCTCAGTCTAATTGGCGATTGCATAGCTCAATCCTTAGACTTATCTTATCTAAATGGCGGTTGCTAGCTCAACCCTTAGATTTATCTCATTGGTTTAAATGGCGATTTCCCGGCTCAATCCTTGGACTAAATCTTAAAGAGATATTCAAGCTTATCGCTTAAATCTCTATCTTATCGCAAAGTCCTGAGTTTACCAGTAATTGGTACGACTTGCACCTAGTCATCTTTGACTTAATAATCTTTAACAAATCTTACGAGAATCAAGTAAGTTACATGGGGGGATATTCTTTAGGGTTTTGGTTTGGCGGTCTACGACACGTGTGATTGCAACGGCTCAATCACTTAACGGGAAAGAAACTAAGTCGTGCGAACGTTGCTGAAAAGAGGGGATGAGAAAGTGGGCGGTTTGTTCTTCCCTAATATTAGGCGCAAGACTTGTCCCACTTACTCCACACTCCCACTCTTCCACTTCTTCCACTTCTTACGAGATCAGTCGGAAATATATTGCTATAAATAGGTCACTCGACCAGTTTGGAAATAACAACAGAACAGACAAGTTCAACAGTTTAATTCAGTGCAAGTTCAATCAATCAATCTTATCGATAATTGATTAACTCTTCTCATTCAGCATTTAATATCTTGTGAGAACTGAATATCCAATCTTATTTAGCAATTCAATCATCAACATCACAGAAAATCATAGCAATTCTCTGATCTCATCTTTCTCTGCTTCCCTCCCTAAACCAACCCTATATCCTCTTCTTGTAACTGAAGAAATACTCGAACGGCCATTTCTTGGTTTAGGCGAGTCTTGTTCGATCTTGACCTCTCGAATTCCATTATAATCTTTTATTACATCATTACACTTCACACTTTACCCCTCAGATTCTCTTTATTGTTTTACACCTAAACCAAAGTCTTCTAAAGGATAAGGATTGCTGACGAGGTTTCCACTGAGTCAATGAGTCAACTCTGACAACCTATCCGTTCTGACGAGTAATGAATGCTCAACCAGTTCTCAACTACTTTTCACCTTCCCTCGCTGTGACATCCATATTCTCGCTGATGTTGCTTCGCTTGCCAACCCTTTATGTATGCACCGCCGATACTTCCTATCTTGGGATGTATCGCCCAAAACTTTACCAATGACCCCATACTTCTCATGCGTACTCTTCCTGGTATACCTTCGCCCCTAGGATGCTATTACTATGTAAAGGCATTTTCTACCCTTACATTTTGCCTCTTTCATTTCCAAGATCTTTAGTCGCCGGGAATGAAATTATTCTTACTCGCCGAAAATGCCGCCCCACGTTCTCCACTAAGCTTCATTTACGCCACACGTTCGCCACTAAGCTTCAGTTACACCACGTGTTCTTCATGCATCACTTCCACTTTATAACTTGTAACCGTCTGCACCCACGATTTCCACTACTTTATTACGGTTTGCAACCGTTACCGCCGGTTGGGTTTTCTGCTCTCCTATAAATACGAGATTTTTCTATCTTCTCCTCCTTTACTCTCTTCTTCTTCCTCACGAATTTTTTTCAGAGCTTTCTTCTCCTAAACCCTAAGCCCCCTGCTGCTGCAACTGTTTTCCCGATTTCTTTCTCCTTTACATACTGAACTTCTCATCTTTACTTCCTCATCCTTTTGTTTTCCATCTTCTTCCATTCCCCACAGTATTAGCTTCTTGTTTGATCTTTTACAATCACTGTTAGCTTGATCTGTTTTTCTTTTCCGGTAGTTTTGGTTTTTCCGGTGAACCGCTATCTCATCTGCATCTTGTTTCCGGTGTCTTTTATGTGCTCATGGCTTCCACCGCTCAGACCTCTTATAGCTCTACAAACCATGTAGCTCCGTCATCCAGCTCACCACTTGCTGAAGTTGAATCTCGAGCTTCTCCCGCTGCTACTAAAACTGCTTCTCGCCCATCTTGGAAGAAATGGCCTGAATACTGTGAATATGATAAAGTATTCATTGTTCCATTAACGCTGAAACCCCTTTAAAAGATGACAAAAGCTTCAACCCCTACTACTCTGGAAGATCTTCGTTCGCCGGGTCAACATGCTGAGTCGGCGGTGACTGCTTACGGTACACTCAAAGCTGGGAAGGCGGATATGTTCCCCTTATATGATCCCGCCGATACATTCATGTGTGACTTATTTTTAGCGATAAAGAAAAGTCCCTTTCAGCTTACGGCGAATGCAATTCGCATTTTGGTAGAGTGGAAGCTTCGCCGTAGTAACAAGACTAACTATCCAGACCTGTTTGAGGAAGGCCGGTTTTCTCCAGAAGAATATACCGTTGAGAATTTTCTGAAGCAGTATGATGTTCTTCCTTCTACAATAAGAGGTGAGCCCTGGGCTTATCGCTTTGTTACCAAGAAGAAGCTGGAGAAGGTCATGCTTGGTGCTGTAGATGCCAAGGAAGTTACTGGTACTACTACAGCGAGGAAGAGTTCCGAGGATGGCTGGACCCATATTCCTTGCTCGCTGGAAGGCCCTTGGTTACTAGGATGGTGTGAAAAAGATAAGACGATCAAGCGGTTAGACTTCTCTGAGGAACACAAGCACTTCAAAGAACATGATTTTACTCATGTGGAATGGACAGAAGAGAAACTCTATCGCGGTGCTGATGGAGACATACAAATGGACTCCCAGGGTAATTGGCTGTTATTGCCTTCTGCTACCAAGAAATCTACCAAGAGGAAATCCTCAAACCAGGTAACAAACAATTTTTCTTTCGCCAAATATATATCTATACATGTCTTCTGAATGAGCTTAGGGAAGACGCAACTGAAGATCTAGGAACAAACATATTGAGTTTTGCTTATTTTAAAAATATATTTGCATATATTTTTAAAATATATATATTTGCCTCTGTTTGTTTCAAGATCTGATGGGTGTGTCAACTTATTCGCAGAGTACTCCTATCTTCTCTCCTGAAGAAGAGCTCCGCCAGACGCTGAAAAAGCTCAAATCCGATACTCCCGCTGGGGATTCTCAAAGCGAATCCTCCGTCAATGCTGGCAATATCTTGCCTTAGCAGACCGCTACAGTCTTGCCTCAGCCGGGTTCCAATCGTTCCCAGCGTACAACTCCAGCTTCAACAAAATCTTCTTCTTCTAAGAAGTTGACCATTCAACTAAGGGGAAGGAAACCCGCCTCTGATAATTTGGAAACCATTTCAGAGAAAAAAGACGGCGATACTGTGATGGCTGATGCAGAGCCTGTGAAAGAACCGATGAAAACTCCACTTGAGCGGGAACTTGTGGCTTCTACCGCTAATCCCAGCGAGAGTGTTGTTAATCCCAGACACTCCCGCACTGCCAGGACCGCTCTTACCAGTCCTACTGGAGAAATTGGCGCTTCTAGTTCTTCTTTCGCCGCTCTCACGGATTTGCACAAGATACCTCCCGGCGGCAGACCTCCCAGATTCCCAAGAAGGGGTGATACTGGCGATGTGGTTAATAGACTCGCTGATTCCTTCTCCAGATTACTTTCGTTGGAAGAAGAGAAGAATAGTCTAAGTTCTCTTTATTACGAAGCTATGTTGAAGTATTCTACAACTGGCCTTGCCCATTCAAGAGATTTATCTTCTGTGGCTCGTGACTTGACTCCCCAGGAGCATTTCTTTATGGCCGCCGCGGTAATTATTCTCCTTGAGGCTTCTCTCTTCATGCACATCTACTTTATTATACTGAGCTTTCTTTTTCTTCATGCTTCAGGGATTTCAACACTGCTTGAGTCTTATTGACACCTTTGAAGCGCAAGGTGATAGCATAAACTTTTAGTCTCGCGAGAATGACAAACTTAAGCGCTGTGTGGAGGAGAAGGAGGCAGACGCAACAAAGTGGTTTAACACTAGCGTCAAAGATTCCAACGAGCGCGACGAACTTCAAGGTACTTTTCACCCTTAGCTTGTAAGTTGTGAATTTTTTTTTGTACTCTAGTCTTTCCCCGAAGCCATTAGATCTTGCCCCTTCCAAGGTTGCCAGCAGCATTCTGACACCCGACTGAAGCGAGTTGAAACCGAGATAGATAACTTTGCGGATGCTAATGCTAGGCAGTGTAATTTGCTGTTTGGCCAGGCTAAGACTATTAAGTGGTACCGCCGAGAGTTAGATTATGTTAGTGAATTTAATGTTAACCTTGATAATCTTCTCAAAGTTTCCCAAGTCAACGTAAGATGGATTGAAAGTGAACGAGATAATGCCCGCCGCTTGGCAGAACTTAATAACAAGCGGAAAGAAGCTGCCATGGTGGATCATATGAGAGCGATTTCCTTACGTCAAGAAGAGAAAACAAGGGCCGATAAGCTTGCCTCTCGCCTTAATACCGCAATTTCTGAGAGGGACTTCGCCCAACAAGAAATGCAAAGATGGAAAGATTTCTCAAAGATTCATGGCGATAGGGCTAGGGAGCTCAACGATCAGCTAATGTCCCAACTACAGCAAGTAGCCAATGTGACTGGTTCTTCTGTCAATACTAAATTTGAATCCCATCTACAACTCCTTGTAGAAGCCCAAACCGGCGCTTGTAGGCACGTGAGCGAATTGGAAGGTAGATTCCTAGGATACTTCGTCGCCGTACCTTTGCCTCAGTTCTTTAACCATTTTACTTTGCTTTTCTCAGAGCGAGTCAAGCAGCTGGAGGATGAACTGGAGAAGCGAAACAAAATTGTTGAGGATCTTAAACTTTGTACTGAAACCATTTCTGGTCTGGCTGGGAAGCTTGTTCATCACAACGGCTGTGAGGAAAGGTTGAATCAGGCTCTGGAAGAACATCGCCAATGCCCCAACCAGATCGCCGAGCTGAATCTTCAACTTTAAGATCACAAGAAGTGCCAAGCTAGTATTGCAGGTCTTGAGAGCAAGGTGAAGTATTTGGGGGAAATCCAAAATGCACTCCAGGCTGATTTGAGTCAAGCCCAAAAAGATCTCCAAGCTAAAGATGCCAAGCATAAGGAACAACTTCTTCTAATGGACTTCATCGCCGTTCAAGAGTATGTGAATGCAGAATACCCCAAGTTGAATCACGACATACCCGCCAAGTATGTCATTGCTCCTAAACCTCCCGCCGCGAAGGAGGTTGTAGACTGTGATCAAGATGGCGAGGGATCCGGGTCTAGCGGCGAAGAAGATACTGAGGAAGAAGGAAATGTAGAAGAAGAAGAGGAAGAAGGAAATGTAGAAGAAGAAGAAGAAGAAGAAGAAGAAGAAGAAGAAGAAGAAGAAGAAGAAGAAGAAGAAGAAGAAGAAGAAGAAGAAGTGAATGAAGAAAAAGACAGGGAAGAAAACAAGGAAAGTGGCCAGCCTGAAGAGATTAAGCCAGTTAACGAAGAGGGACCTCGGCGGGGATGATTATCAGGATGTTTCCACTCCTGTAGCTCAAGATGATGAAGCATCCAGCCCCTTTGCAGATCCACGATGCTGAAGTAGAAAAGAGCAAGGAACCCCTTCTTATGGTTTTCACCTTCTTTTTATGTTTTCGCTAGTCCCTTTGAACACTATCATCTCTTCTTTTGATTATTACCACAAGAATGTTGTTTTTATGTTTTTCCTTTGTTGCCTGTGCATAATTTTCTTTTGTTAATTGAACGTGTTATTTTCGTGTTTGTCTTCAAAGTCTTAACTTGCCGTCGAGTGAAGTCTTGTGCTTGTACCGCCAACAATTTCATGCAGATCCTAGGTTAACACCCCAGCCGTATCCATTACTTGTGCCCGTCAGCGATCTAATATAAGTTGTTTGGGTTGCCCAGTAGGCTTATTGCACTGTAGCTTTCGCCAGAGGTGATGCTACGGTGTAGGCTAATTAGCACAATGGCTACCGCCGATGTGATGCTACAGCAAAGGGTCTTAGTTGCCAAACACTTACAGACCAACAAGTAACACGACTGGCCTTACAACTAATCCTGGGTCGGTGTTACCATTACAAGGAGGTTATTCACTTCAATGAAGCAAGTAAGCTTTTATGTTTCTACGCTGAGAGCCTTTGGCTTCATTAATTTGGGCATTGTGCCTTTAGTGATGGCACTTGGCCTTAGTACCTGATCAGGGTTTTTATGTGGCTTTATTGCCTTGTAATTATTAGGCATTTTGCCTCAGTAAATGGCTTTGTAGCCTGATAATGGGCATCTTTGCCTCGGCATATTATGCTCTTATTGCTTTAGCGAAGCCTTTAGGCTGAATTGCAAGCTTTCGCTACTGACAAATCTCCGACATATTCGGCAACTCCCATAGGTGTGGGGAACCTCAGACGCTGATGATAAGTGGAAGGTACTCCCTTTAGGTTATGGAGCCATGGTCTTCCAAGGATGGCAGCATACGGCGAATCAACATCCACAATGCAAAGAGTAGTATTCAAGAAATATTCATCGCAGATCATGATCTTAAACTCAATTTCGCCTTTGGGTTTAGAAGCAATGCCATTGAATTCATAAATATTGTAAGAGGAGACTATCGGCGAGGGAATTTCATAATCCTTTGCTCTCATTACCTCGTAAGCAGTATTGAAGAGAATGTCCATTGAACTGCCTGGATCAATAAGCACCTTAGGCAATCTGAACTTCCCCATTTGAATGGTGAGGACCAGAGGGTTGTTATGATTTCTTCCTTCTGGAGGTATCTCTTCAGCGGAGAAACCTACACAAGCCTTCATCCAATCTTGCAAGGGTTCTTGCTTAGCAGCGACACTACAAATCTCATTTCCCATTCTATCTCGCTTGTGCACTCGGGATAAGACATTATCATGGAACTCATCCCTGGTGATCTTTGAATGCACAATGGAAAAGCAGTCCAATTCCAACAAGTCTCGCTCGACCTTTACCTCGTACACATTTGGAGTATGAGCTGGGATGGCTTGAATTGGCTGGACCATGACAGGAGGCGGCGGTGGCAATTCTAGGAATTCCTGAAATTTCCCCAAGCGGATGAATCTGTGGACTTCTTGCTGTACGCCGGTGCAGTTCTCAGTTGTATGGCCGTGGAATTGGTGGAATTGCCAAAAGGAATTGGTATTGGTCGGCGGGGCTCTGGGTTTCCTCTATTGTAAGGATAGCGAATGTCATCTCTGCAATTTGTGCTCTCAATTTGTCCAAATGCATCAGTGTAAGAGACACGTAACTTTGGTAAAGTAGCATCTTGGAAAGGCTGCTGGTTGCCTCTGCCAATTTTTTTGTTATCTCCATTATATCTTCTATCGCCATTCCCATTTCGCTGATTATCTCTTCCCCCTCGACCATAGTTTCCTCCTCGATTATCCTGTCTATCTCTACCATCATAGTTCTCTCGCTTCTGCGAATTCCAATGCTGCTCAGCGGTAACTTGCTTTTGTTGTTTTACTACCTCAGGTACTACCATTGCCGAAGAAGAAATTTGCGCCAACTTCCGCTGTTCTGCTTTCTTCCATTCTTTTTTAATTTCTTCCTGCTCTTCCGGCGAGAAACTATTGATCGAGTGAATTTGTTTCGCTCTCTCCTTCTTTAGGCGAAGCTCTTCTTCTCGGATTTCTTCATAATTTATCCATTCATCCTACATTGCTCTCAAAGTCTTTATATCCTTCGGCGCTTCCCAGAATAGTTTTTGATACAATGGGTCTGTCGTCTCCATGGCGCTAATGAATGACCTTATCTTCTCTTTATCTGATACCGCTGATCCCACTTCGCTGCTCGACTTTCTCCATCTTTGGATAAAATTTTTGTAAGTCTCTGAGGGCCTTCTCTTGATGTTAAATAGTCCTTCCACGCCAGGCCGACTTCTGTTGTTCTGAATAAATGCACGCAAGAATTTGCTCTTTAATTTCTCAAAAGATTTAATTTTTCCTTCCTCCAACCCATCAAACCAAGCTAAGGCTTCATCTTTGAGCGTAGCAGGGAACGCCATACACATTATGGGATCTGATCCTACCCATGCCGCCAAGTCTCGCTTATAATTCTTGAATGTTGTGCAGGGTCTCCAGTTCCATCATAGATAGACGTGAATTTAGGCATAGAAAACCTAGTGGACACTGTTAGGGCATTGTCCGGGCATTGACACCTAAAACTGACAACTAGCTTGACATACCAACGCTAGTGGGTTTGACCGGACAATGCCCTAACAATCTCCCCCTTTGTCAATTTTAGTGACAAAATCAATTTACATATGGATTCAAATAATATACAATTAAGTACTAACCAGATGTAGTTCTTGATTTCTTGAATTCTTCAACTTCTCCTCGAGTCTTGATGTGTTCGTTAAACTCTTGTTGATGAATCCGTAGTCAGCAGTCACAACATAACCAGCTCAAACAACCATAAAGGTACGCTTAAGCTTACGTGGGCTTGGTATGCTCATCCCACATGTTGTTTGTGCGTAAGAGTAAGAATCAGAGCAATCTTTGAAGTTGGTGTATCAGAACTTCTAAAGTGATTCTACTCATTCTTGATACCATGCATGATCTCAGCTTTAATTACTCCCCCTTACTTGATACTTTGTGAAAAGCACAACAAGTAAGCACATGATGTTCTCCCCCTATGGTTATGCACGGTAATGCAAACAACCACAAGAACAAGAACCATATGTATTCTCCCCCTATTTGTCACAAAAATATGACAAAGTAGTTTGAGACTAGGGTTTCATACACCTATAAGAACAGGTGAAGCCAAGAACTCGCATATCAAGTTAAAGATGGTATACTTAGGTAATCTGAACAACAAGATTCCTGAGTTCTCACCTTTTGGAGAAATAAAGATACACTTTCTCCCAATATTCCACATCCACGCTCCCCAAAAAGATTTGTTATTAAGCGCAAGTTCAAAAGAACTCTCCCCCGTGTGGTGTTATTCAATAAAGAACAACTGACAAAGACTAACATGGACAAGAACAATTGAATGTTATCCAGTTTTGCTTTGTTAATAATCTTTTTTCCTTAGCCAAATTCGGAAAAAAAAGTTATATGATTCTGAGTTTGAGAAAACCCTAATAACCATATAATCAAAAGTTTCTTTACGTCACTACCGAAGTAATGGAAAAAGCATAACTTTTGTAAACAGACACAGCTTTACGTCACTACCGAAGCAATGGAAAAATCTATGTTTTGCAATAAGATTGAGGTAAACAAATCAAGTATTGCAAACATTATTAATAACATCTAAAAAGAACTTTTATTAATGAAATAAAGTAGTACATGCTTGAAAAACTCTAAAAGCATGAAAGGCAAACTACTAAGCAGATTTAGGTTGTATTCCTTAGGCAAAGGTAAGAACAAGTTCTCACAAGGAACCAACTAATCTGATCTACTAAGAAAAACTATAAGATAACTATGATAACACTGTCTTTAGGTAGATTTGCTCACGAAGACTTGTCTCTTGTTTCCTTTACATCATTGAAAACAATCTTTTTGCCATTGACAAGTTCTCTTAATTGTGCTTTCATGAGCATAATCTCAATCAACACTTCTTCCGTCTGGTGGCCTAGCAAATCACAGTCTATCATGTTCTCCTTATGTTGAGGAAAAATTTCTCTGCACCACGTGATGATATCGTATAAGACATCACCATTACACATATCAGCTTCTTCAAAGTCTTGATAGTAGTAGGCAAAGTAGCAAGAAACCTTAGCATCTCTTCCTTTGATCTTAGGAGGAGTGAGGTCTTCATTAACCAAAATTCTCTTCTTCTTACTTCCTGTCATGCGGTACTTGTTCATGGCTTATAAACAAAGTAGGCAAGAAAACACTTGAATGATATAATCTATCAGGTGTTTGGGTATTTATAAGGAAATACCAAGGAAGGATTGACTCAAACACTGCATACCCAGAGTCCCATCAGGTTTGAATTCTAGATTTGAGTAAATCGAAAACAGAGTTTTAGTTTTCGTAAAGAGACATCGATGCCAGCTGTTAATGAATATTGCTTTCCTCAGTTTTTCGTAAAAAAAAACACTTTCTCACGGTTCGCGAACTGGTTCGCACCCGGATAGATCCGATAAGGACTCAGTGTTTCTTCCCAGGAGTTTTGCTCAATGGCAATGAAGTTCTTTCCAATGGGTACTGTATGCTTTCAGGACGTAAGTCCTATACTAGAGCGTTCCTTATTTCCAGTACCAAAAATAAGGAAGCTTGGTTGACACTAGAATTGATTGTCTTGGTGAGTTCCTGGAGACTCACCAGTTTTCCGCAATCGTCTAGAATTGGATGACGTTCCCTTGGAGTTATCATAGAAGTTACTGATGTCATTATGTGACCCAGTGTGGGAGGAACTTCTAGACTTCTTCCTTTGGGAGTGATATTGTTTAGCAATATCAGACAACGCTTTGTGTAACTCTTCGTGAGTGACCAATCGGTTGGGATGAGACTGGTTTCTTAAAGAATTTGTTGTCTTGTTAGGAGACTTGCTACGTGAGACCCAAGAGGTTCTCTTGTCCCACGGTTGATTATTGTGTCTCCATTTCTCTGTAATAGTTCTGCCATTTTTCATGGGCGAAGCTGATCTCTTGTAGGCCTTATATCTAGGGATCACCCGTGGATTAGACCTGCAGAGTTCAGACACGTTCTTTAACACGAGGTTTAACGTGTGTTGCAGTTGATCAATCTGCTTTTCCTTCTTCTGACTATTACAGTTACTTTGGTGGTGTCCTTTCTTTTTACAGAATTGACATGTATTTTCATACCTTTTACCACCATTCTGCTTATCACTATCATTACCCGAGGAATCAGATAATGTAGTCACTACACTCGTGGTGACTGAAGGTTTTGCCTTCTTTTTATTAGTGACTTTAGCAGATACAATGACTCTTTTTGATGCAGATGTGATAGGCGGGGTGTACAGTTTTTTCACATCGTTTCTTGAAGTTGTTTCTGACTTACTACGGGTTTGGGACAAATCCATAAGTTTCAGATTTTCTTCTTCAAGAGTTTTGCATCTTTCTTGAGCATTGGCTAAGTGATCTTCAACATTCTTTTTGCTGATCAGAATGTTTTCAATCTCCAAATCGTGTTTTTCCGCAATTTGTTTTTCACGATTTTGACTCAAAGTAAGAGCAGTTTCTAGGCAAGAAATCTTCTCTTTAGACTCTCTGAGTTCTTGAACAGCAGTTTCCAATTTCTGGAGTTGTTGTTCTAGGAGTTCTGAAAGTGAGCACTCTCGAGTGTACGCATCTTGGAGATCACTTAGACTTTGAACATATTTCTCTCCCAAGGATATGTATTCCTCTGTTTGTTCAACCTGGAGATTTCTGGATGAAGGATCATTCTGGATTACTGCACTATGAGGTTTACCAGAATTTATTCCAACCTGTTGTGAACAGGTGGAGTGGATGTCTTTGGAGCAGACAATCCTAAAGACTTCGAGTGGTCAAAGCATGATCCTTTCATTTTGATGTTACTTCACGAACCAAGATAAATACAGACAGTTACGTCTTTAATGTGTTCACCTGCTCTGATACCAACTGAAAAAGGAGGGGTACCGAAATACTACCAACTTTTCATTTTGGCTCGTGAGTCTTATGGTTAAAGTCTGGACGATCTCAAAAATCAATATCCAAACCTCTAACTTGAGTAATCTCGACAGTTAGGCAATAACGTACTACTTGGTGCTTTAATTATAAATCAGAGTTATAATGCGGAAAGTAAAAGCACACAAGACACCAAACGTTTTTTTAACGAGGAAACTGCCTTGCAAAAAAACCTCGGGACCTCGTCCAGTTTGAACACCGCCCAGTACAAACTGACTACAAACACTAGCCTACTATAAGACTTCGGTCTGGGATGTAGCAGAGACCAACTCAAGCCCTCCAAGCGAATTGGCTACTGTTGCCTTCTTTACGTCTCTGGATCCCTACTGATCGTCAGGCACTTGATTCCCCCAGCTGACGTCCGTTACAGGCCTAGCAGTTGCTTTGACCGATGGCAAAGGCTTGTGTCAGCAATACTGGCGTTTAAACCAAACTGTTGACGTATGGTGTAACTGTCCTCTTCAGTTTACCATACACAAGATGACTTCCTTCGGATTGTTAAATCCAGGTCATACGGAAATCTACTTCTTGAATCGGGGATGACAAGCAAACCAAGTAAGCAATGCCCAATCCGAATCTACCTCAGTTATACACGAAGAACCACTTAAGGAACTTGTATAACCGGAGCTAACTAGGTCTTACAACACCGAGTGCAGCCGTGCGTTGCTACCTTTCCAACCTTGGTGAGTAACGTATCAGTTCTTGAATAGCCGTATATCAGAAGAGACGGACTTTAGAATAGACAAGAACGTGATCAGGATACCAAGGTTACAGGTTAATCCGATTTCAACCAGAGATGGTTTCAATCTCCTACTTGTGCTTCCCAACTCTCTAAGGAAGTCTTTATAGTCGTAGGGAGTTCCCAAAGGAGCTGCAACCTATAGAGGATGACTATACCACAACAAGCATTCACTGAAGTGAAAAGAGTTTACGCTATCTTCCCTAAGGACCTTCACGTATGCTTGATGCTTGCGGTATCTGTCCGTAGACACCTCTATTTATAGCACTCAATAAGATAGGTTGCTTAGGAATAAAGCAATCAATTACTTGTCCCACAAGTTAGGGAAACCCTAAACTTGATAACCAAGTAATAAGAGATTAATCTCAATTGGAATTATTTTTAGAATTATCTGCCAAGTGTTTTGTTAGCTCTAAAACACTTCAAGATAGAATCCAACAGACCAGAGATAATCTTATCTTATTGACTCATTGAGGATCGTTAGATGGAACACAAAAGGTCTTTATGTTTTACACAAGTCCATCTAAGAGATAAAGGAGTTTTGGAATTTGACTCAGGGTGAAATTCTAGGAGAATATTCACTAAATCCGACACCAGTAAGACAGCTACCGTCAGGTTCACGTACTGGTACGTGAACAAAATAACCATCTCGAACTCAGGGAATTTCCGAGTGTCTGGTACGCAAACCGGTTCGTGAACCGTGCGCCTGTCAGATTTCGTCAAATCTGGATTCCGCTGGAAGTACTGGGCTGAGCCAGAACATAGACGTGAGAACGTCCTCAGCTGTGATCCATGGACCCTTTGCTCAAGAGCACTCCTTTAGATTCATCCATATCCAATTAACAGTTTGCAAGCAAACCATTGTAATGGACATATGGCACCGAATCTGTCTCATACATTCTTGACTCACAGTATTTGTGGGATCAAACACTGGTCATGACACAAGGCCATGTTACGCAAGAATACGATCTCAATCACTATTATCACTACTAAAGTAGTCGACTATTTCGAAAGAATAGATGAAGTAGAAATAGAAGAAAATCCATAAAGTCATAACTCCTACTAACCTTTTATCGATGAAGAATAATTGATGTCTTCTTTGTCTTCACAGTCTTCGTCTTCAAGGTCTCTACTACTTTGTCTATATCCCATTTCCGAAATCTAAACTAGTAGGCTAAATCAAGAATTGACTTTTGACACCTAAAACTGACAACTAGCTTGACATACCAACGCTAGTGGGTTTGACCGGACAATGCCCTAACAATTACACCATACGTCAACAGTTTGGTTGAAAAGCCAGTATTGCTGACACAAGCCTTTGACAGCGGTCAAAGCAACTCCTAGGCCTGTAAAGGACGTCAGCTGGGGGAATCAAGTGCGTGACGATCTGTGGGGGATCTAGAGACGTAAGGAAGGCGACAATAGCCAATTCTCTTGGAGGGCTTGAGTTGGTCTCTGCTACATCCCAGACCGAAGTCTTATAGTAGGCTAGTGTTTGTAGTCAGTTTGTACTGGGAGGTGTTCAAACTGGACGAGGTCCCGAGGTTTTTCTGCAAGGCAGTTTCCTCGTTAAAAAAATCTCTGGTGGCTTGTGTGCTTTTACTTTCCGCATTATAACTCTGATTTATAATTAAAGCACCAAGTAGTACGTTATTGCATAACTGTCGAGTTGACTCCAAAGTACTCTTTGTCGAGGTCTAACAACTCCAGTTATAAGTTTGGATATTGATTTTTGAGATCGTCCAGACTTAAACCATAAGACTCACGAGCCAAAACGAAAAGTTGGTAGTATTTCGGTACCCCTCCTTTTTCAGTTGGTATCAGAGCAGGTGAACACATTAAAGACGTAATTGTATGTGTTTATCTAGGCTTGTGAGTCATGGATCAAAGCTTAAATGCTTGTAACGTACCACCACACTTGAATGTAACATCCATATCTGAAAGAGAAATCTTGACGAATACGTCTGATGTGTGGACCGATTTTATTAACTCTCTATGTATTGAAAAACTAAGATTAATTAGAAAAGTCGAAGGACTTTATATCGGGTTAAACATTCAAAGTGAGAAAATTCATGATTTATCTGAAAAAGAGAAAATGCTTAGTAATAAACTAGATACAGTTGTCCGTGAGAAACAGATTATTAACCCCAGTCTATCCGGATTAAGTCTAACGACTAAAGGGATTCAAGACCCTTATACTGAATCTAGTCTGAAGCATGACTCGAGGGAAAGATATGGAATCGGGTTCAAACTCCCTTATTCAGAAAACATGAATGTTGAACACCCATGCACCTTCTGTGGTTTGAAAGGTCACTTCCAATATTTATGCAGCTCATTCGGGGTTAAAACTCCAGGAACTGAAACCTATGCATAAAAATGCTCAGAAACTCTTCGTAGAGTTGAGAAAGCATGTGAGAAATCAAGAAACATCTCCTACTCGTGAATGTGCCTTAGGAGCTGTAGCTCTCAAGTCTACATCCCCTTTTCAATGGTTCCTTGATAGTGGGTGTAGTAGGCATATGACAGGAGATTTATCTTGGTTTGTGAACGTTTATGATTACAAAGGTGGTCCAGTAACCTTTGGAGATGGAAGATGTTGCTTTATCAGCAAGCGCGGAACTATCAAACTTCCAGGTATTCCCGAGATCCATGATGTTGTCTATGTTGTAGGCATGACAGCAAATCTTCTCTCTATTAGTCAAATATGCGACAAAGGCCACAAGGTTGTTTTCGAGGTAAAGAAATGCGCCATTGAAGATAAATCTGGCAATACCATTTTCCGTGGTATTCGTGGGTCGAACAATTATTATCTACTTGATATCAAGTCCGATCTTTGTTGCAATCTGACTAAGGATGAATCTACCCATCTTTGGCATGAACGATTTGGTCATATCAATTATCGTTTATTGGGGAAGCTGATTAACAAGGAACTTGTTAGAGGTGTCCCCAAGGTACAAGCCAATGTAGAGGGTATATGTGGTGCCTGTCAAAAGGGTAAACAACTAAGAGTTCCACATAAAGTGTCTACCAGTATAGCAACCAAAGCTCCACTTGAATTAATTCATATGGATCTTTTTGGTCCTATCCAACAGGTCTCTGTTGGTGGGAATAAATATGCTCTGGTAATGGTCGATGACTACACTAGATTCACCTAGGTAGCATTTCTCAAGCACAAGAATGATACCCTAGAAGAGTTCAAGATAATTGTGAATAGAATCCAGAATGAGCAAGGTCGCACTGTTAAGAAAATCAGAAGCGACCGTGGCACAGAATTCAAAGATACTAAGGTATTCGAGTTCTGTGACTCACTGGGTATAATTCAACAATATTCAGCACCTATCACACCTCAGGCTAATGGCGTGGCTGAAAGAAAGAATAGAAATATTCAAGAAATGGCTCGGGTTATGCTTCATAACAGAGATTTACCCTTAAAATTTTGGGGTGAAGTAGTGTTCACAGCATGTTATCTTATTAATCGTGTATATCTAAGGTCCTTCACCTTAAATACACCTTATGAGCTATGGTACGGTAAGAAACCCAACTTGGGTTATCTCCGTGTCTTTGGAAGCAGATGCTATATCCTTAAAGACAGAGAACAAAGAGGAAAATTTGACTCAAAAAGCGATGAGGGAATTTTCTTAGGATATGCATCTGACAGTCGAGGGTTTCGAGTTTTTAACACAAGAACTCAAGTTATGATGGAATCGGCCAACGTTATCATTGATGACATAACTGGTTTTCGTCAGAATAACAGAGCCCCAGCAGAACTACCGCCGATTGAAACAGTAGAAAAATAGCCTACGGTTCCCGAACCGGCCGCTACTGAAGTAGTTCCGACTGTGATCGACACAGAGACAAACCACAATAAAGACGATGATGTAGAGGTTGAAGTTGAGCCAACTGCTCCTGAACACCTTTATGGGTCCGTCGTATTCATGTACCTGATGACATCATTGGAGAAACATTCACTACAAAAGTGATGACTAGGAAGCAAGAACAAAATATCTGTCATTATGCTTGCTACCTGTCTAATGTTGAACCAAGGAATGTTGACGAAGCACTACAAGACTCTGCGTGGATTAATGGTATGCAAGAGGAACTTAGTGAGTTCGAACGACAAAATGTTTGGACACTCGTTGATCGGCCACCAAACATTAATGTTGTGGGTACAAAATGAATCTTCAAGAACAAGTCTGACGAGTTTGGCACTGTTGTAAGAAACAAAGCTAGACTTGTAGCTCAAAGATTCTCCCAAATTGAAGGGATTGACTTTGATGAGACTTTTGCTCCTGTAGCAAGAATTGAATCCATAAGACTCTTACTTGCTCATGCATGTCATCTAAAGATAAAGCTTTATCAGATGGACATCAAGTCAGCATTTCTCAATGGTGATATGAAGGAAGAGGTCTTTGTTGCTCAACCGAAAGGTTTTGAGAGCCCAGCTCATCCAAACAAAGTGTATCGGCTAAACAAAGCACTTTATGGATTAAAACAAGCTCCTCGAGCTTGGTTTGAGAGGTTGACAGCCTCCTTGTTGGGAAAAGGATTTGTGAGGGGGGGGGTGCCGATAAAACCCTGTTCATAAAATGGTATGGTAAAGATAGTGTGATCGCTCAAATCTATGTTGATGACATAATTTTTGACTCCACTTCCAAAAAACTTACCAAGGAGTTTCAAAGCTCATTGAGTGAAGAATTCCAAATGAGTAATGTAGGTGAACTAAAATTCTTTTTGGGAATACAAGTTCAACAACACGAAAGTGGAATCTACATATCTCAGCAGCAATATGCCAAGGATATGGTTGGAAATTTTGGTTTGACTGGTGCATCACCAAAACCAACACCTATGGAAACTACTGATAAAATCAGTAAAGATCTGCAAAGAGAGAAGGTCGATCAGAAACTTTACAGATCTATGATTGGAAGCCTTTTGTACCTAACAACAACAAGACCCGATATTGCTTATAGTGTTGGGTGTTGTGCAAGATATCAAGCTGATCCCCGAGTATCACATCTCAATGCTGTTAAAAGGATTCTACGATATTTCAAAGGGACTGTAGGTTTTGGTCTTACGTATACCTTTGACACCAACACCAATCTTGCAGCATACTCTGATGCTGATTGGGCTGGTAATAGAGATGACAGAAAAAAGCACTTCGGGAGGTTGCTTTTTCGTTGGGTTGAATCTTGTAGCATGGCACAGCAAGAAACAAAACTCACAGTCATTATCTACATGCGAAGCAGAATACATAGCAGCTGGCTCTTGCTGCACTCAGCTCCTATGGATGAAACCGATGCTCGCAGACTACGGCATCAAGGTGGGAACTATGAATATCTACTGTGATAATACTAGTGCTATACGCATTACTGAAAATCCGGTAGAACATTCTAGGACCAAACACATTGATATCCGATATCACTTCATAAGAAATCTCTACGAAGATAAGATTGTTATACTTGAACATGTGTCATCAGAACGACAACTTGCTGATATACTCACAAAACCATTGGATACACGAACGTTTCAACACCTTCGACAATCTATTGGTGTCGTTATTATTCATTAGAAACAAGAGTATCTAGTTTGTTAGGCAGAGGCAAACTAGATTAAAACTTCCTTTTTACAAGGGAGTAAATATCTGCATATGTCTTTACTTGTAGAGACATCAGTTGTTCTTTACTGAATAACACCACACGGGGGAGAGTTCTTTTGAACTTGCGCTTAATAACAAATCTTTTTGGGGAGCGTGCTTGTGGAATATTGGGAGAAAGTGTATCTTTATTTCTCCATAAGGTGAGAACTCAGGTATCTTGTTGTTCAGATTACCTAAGTATACCATCTTTAAACTTGATATGCGAGTACTTGGCTTCACCTGTTCTTATAGGTGTATGAAACCCTAGTCTCAAACTACTTTGTCATATTTTTGTGACAAATAGGGGGAGAATACATATGGTTCTTGTTCTTGTGGTTACTGGTTGCATTACGGTGCATAACCATAGGGGGAGAACATCATGTGCTTACTTGTTGTGCTTTTTCAAAAAGTATCAAGTAAGGGGGAGTAATTAAAGTTGAGATCAAGCTTCGTATCAAAAATGAGTAGAATCACTTTAGAAGTTCTGATACACCAACTTCAAAGTTTGCTCAGATTCTTACTCTTACGCACAAACAACATGTGGGATGAGCATACCAAACCCACGTAAGCTTAAGCGTACCTTTATGGCTGTTTGAGCTGGTTATGTTGTGACTGCTGACTACGGATTCATCAACAAGAGTTTAACGAACACATCAAGACTCAAAGGAGAAGTTGAAGAATTCAAGAAATCAAGAACTACATCTGGTTAGTACTTCATTGTATATCTTTTGAATCCATATGTAAATTGGTTTTGTCACTAATTTGACAAAGGGGGAGATTGTTAGGGCATTGTCCGGTCAAACCCACTAGCGTTGGTATGTCAAGCTAGTTGTCCATTTTAGGTGTCAAAACTCAATTCTTGATTTAGCCTACTAGAGTTTAGATTTCAGAATTGGGATATAGACAAAGTAGTAGAGACCTTGAAGACGAAGACTGTGAAGACAAAGAAGACATCAATTATTCTTCATCGATAAAAGGTTAGTAGGAGTTATGACTTTATGGATATTCTTTTATTTCTACTTTCTCTATTCTTCGAAATTGTCGACTACTTTAGTAGTGATAATAGCGATTGAGATCGTATTCTTGTGTAACGTGGCCTTGTGTCATGACCAGTATTTGATCCCACAAATTACTGTGAGTACAAGAATATATGAGACAGATTCGGTGCCATGTGTCCATTACAATGGTTTGCTTGCAAACTGTTAGTTGGATATGGATGAATCTAAAGGAGTACTCTTGAGCAAAGAGTCCATGGATCACAGCTGAGGACGTTCTCACGTCTAAGTTCTGGCTCAGCCCAGTACTTCCAGCGGAATCCAGAT
>JAJJMA010110350.1:0-33127 GCA_023529015.1 Papaver nudicaule | reverse complement strand
GAAATACGACTCAACATCCGAGTCTTAATGAAAATCTCAGGAATACCGAAGTTCTAGGCCTGTCCAGAGCTCTCTGAGAAGCATACAACAGCCTAAACAGGCTTAAGCAGACCACACTCTAAGCTCAGGATGGTCTAACATACCATGGATAAGCACGCCATGACATCAAGTACGCTGTAGCGCAAGCACGCACACCATAGCCAAAGTAGCGTGACCAGAACGCACCAGCCGCATCATGGCCTTGGCCAAAGACCAAGGTCGTGGCGCCATGAGCCATGGCGCCACAACAAAGTTGGCCTTATCCAAAGGCCAAGGCCATGGCGCCATCAGTCATGGCGCCATAGAAGTCTACAGCGCAATAGCGCTATGGGAATTGACCTTGGCCATAGCCAAGGCCATGGTATGCCCAGATTATGGTGCCTGGCGCCATAAAAACTCGCCCTTGGCCAGCGGCCAAGCCACTCCTACACGTCCACTATGAATGTCTCAAAAGCACCACACTCACGCTGGTCACGACATCATAGTCGCATGAAATACTCAAACTCAACACAACTACGCAGCATCTGCACATCACTCGAGATATCAAAACATCACACGGGGGGATAACTTTAGGGGTATTGGTCTGGCGGTCTACGACAGTTGAAAGAAACTGATAGAGATGATGGACAGTTACAAAGAAAGTGGCGCTGAGTGGACATGATCTACACGATCCTAGCAGTTACCGAGAATAACTCATGTCCTCCACTCCCCACTCTTCCACGACTTCTACCTTCTCTATCGAGAGATCAGGGTGAGTTCAAAACTATAAATAGAGGCTTCCTCTATCTTCCAAGGCAGAACATCTTTTCCAGAACAACTAGAATATTCAGAACACTTGAATACACCAGAGCCTCAGAGCAAACACACCTGAGCAACCCAACACACTTCTAGCCTTGGAGATTTCCAGTCACCTTCACGACGGAGATCCTGAACTCTTACACCCAAAACACATTCTCAACCTGATCTCAAGTTTCTTCGTTGTTTCCCTCCCTAGATCAACCTCTATCCTCTCTGTGACCGAAGCAAGACGCGAACGGCCATTGACTTGGTTTAGGATCGTCTTGTTCGACTTTGATCTCGAGCACTACGAAAGTACCCAGAGACGGTGCATTGTTTTTCCAGGTAAAAACACCTACTCGTAGACTTCGGACTGGAATGTATCGAGACTGAATTAACCCTACAAGCAATTCAGCTACCAATGTGCTCCTACGTCTCTTGACTCCCGCAGAAACCTACGTACTTGATTCCCCTAGATGGCGTCCTTTACGGGCCTAGGAGTTGCTCCACTTCCTTCGTGAAGACGAGCGCTACCCTGCCTCTAACAGGACGCCTAAAAGTATCCAAGTAATTAAATAAGAATACGATTGTGATTTCATTTAGACTTAAAGTCAAGGTTAATGGAGATTTGTTTTACTGAATAGGGCTTATTGATCTAGCCTAAACAGTTTTACCTCCTAACGCTTCACGAACTTAGTATGAAACCTAGTTCGTGAATTTGCGTTACGAAACTTCTAGGGTTTACGATTCAAGATCTACCTTATGAAGTTTCTATCAAATCTTGGTCGTGATAAGATTGAAAGAATTCAATCAACCCAAGATATAGGATCAAGAATTTAACTTCTGACCTGTGCTTCACGATCCTCAAGTGATGTCTTTCAATAGTCGTAGTCTAAAAGGACTTCGAGATGACGACGAACCTTTATGCAAGGATACACAGATGTGTAGAGGATTGGAATTGTATCTTGCAGAAGGTCATCTATTTATAGTGATCATCAAGGGAGGCTTTGCGTAAAAAATAAGCAACCTTGAGTAGGGCTCAAGCAAGGTCCGGAACTAAAAAAGTCCAAAGCTTGAATACCCATTCTCAATCTTCTTCTAACTTTGGACAATGCCAATGGTTAAAGAAGACTCAACCTTGATTGAAGGTTTGCAACTTTTAGTCCAAAACATGTTGAACATTGTGTGGATTAAGTAGTTGAATTCCATGGGCTAAGTAATGACAAGTCCGAGAACTAATCATTCCAAAACCGAAAACTTCATATTATGAAAGCTGGAAGTTTTCCATGGATTATGTGTACGCGTTCACAGGGCTGTCAATTGGAGTTTAGGAGAAACCGTGAACTCGTATGTACGCGTTTATACAGACCCGCTCGTTCTCAGGAATGCCTTATGCAACATATGTACGCGTTCATGAACGCGTTCACATTTCATGAGACAATTCAACTTACTCTACCTATACATATTATCACGGATGTGACAAATGCAAAGGCGTAGAATCCTAGAAATACCTTCGGATCTTTATAAACAACGTCATAGACTATTGATATGATAGAATGGTAAGTGCGAAATATGGAAAGGAAAGACCTTTCTAACCTTTAGCGAGGACGTTATGATTTATCAAGTAGTAATCTCCGGTCTTCGTCTTCAATGGTCTTCGTCTCGATTACCTAAAACTATCCTAGTCCGAGTTATAGAGTAAACTTATCAATGATTACTTGAGATAGCAATATCAGTGGGTTCAACCTAGCAATGCTCTAACAATCTCTAGGATCCTCGTACAAGGATACGAGGCATAAAGTAAGAATCTCGGTGATAGAGATACTCATACGTCGCCTCTAGCGGGAAAGCCTATTTTCCGGGTTAATGTCCTAAATCATCCCCTGTCCATGGATGGTTGAAAGATAATGTTTAACCCAATAAGGTTGAAATACCTGAAACAGACAGTACGAGGATCTCTATTTTAATACATTCAGTTATATGCACTTACAAGAAAGGAAAAGACAAAAAGGGGGAAGAGAAAACCATATATTCCCATAACACATCAAAAAACATAACAACAAAAAGCAGGGATAATCGTACGTCATCTTCTAACACCTAAAGCTTAGGGATGTCCATCCTCAGTAACGCAATACCAGGGAAATGACTCTCGGCCTTAGCAAAAGCATCATTAACAGACATCGCAACAGAACGAGCGTAAGCACGAATCAATTCTTCGACCCGAGAATCCACAGCCAGAGACACCCTAGTATCAAAATCACGAAGTTGGTTCTTCAATAGAACGTTCTCAGTGATAGCATCCACCTCTCGAGCCTTGGATTCTTCAGCCAGTCGTCCATACTGCTCCACTAAGATAGTAACCCCATCAAGTTTCGAACGAAGCTCTGCTACCTTATCATAAAAAACAGCTACTCGAGCATCCGAAGATACAGTAATCGGCTAAAAATCACAAAACCATTTATCAAAGGCATGGGCAAAGGGGGACAACTAGATACGCACAAAGACAAACATCGATTACCCATACCTTTGACAACGAAGTAGCACCGATTGATTTGTTACTAACATCTCTTGCTAGCTCAACACCAACTTTCCTTTTCCGAGTACCGGTACTATCATTCATGCTAGGCGAAGGAGCGCCAGCTCTCAGAGACTGAGCATACAGAAGAAAACCGCCCATTAGAAAAAGGTATGAGAAAAGAAGACAGAAGATAAAAATAGAAATACGTACCCGTGAAGGAGTCGGATTAAAGCGCCAAGCGATAAAAGTTCGATAGCGAGGAGGAAGATCTTTAATCAAACGAGGAATGAAAATGCCAGGCTGATACCGAGATTTCCTGAAACCAGCAACCCACGGGCCAGTAATACGAAGATGAGTATGCATCCACCGATGGTCACGACTTAGACGAAGCCTCTGATCATCAGGAAAAGGAAGACTAATTGTCCCAGGAATAACTGACAAATCGGGGTCATCGCAGTCACCCAGCAAAAGAGCAACCTTATCGCGGATTTGCTTAGCAGAAGGGGCAAATCGACGAGGACCAACAGACCAAGGCACCACATTAGAACTTTGAACGGAATCCCCCCAAGTCAAGTTGAAGTTTTGAGGAGTATAATCTTCCCGACGAACCATTGCTAAAGAGAAAGGATCGTAGCATCTCATGCGAGTACGTCCCCTACTGCAGAGCCAACATTCGTACAGAACACGAAAGAAATTCCTAGTATATTGTTGTATACCACGAAGTTGTTGGCATAAGGAAGGATTGTCTCGACCAGAGAGAACATCAATAAAGAAGGTGTCACCAGGGTCATACAAAGGAAGGACGAGGCCTGCAGCTAACTGACCAATGGAGATGAGCATGGAATTCTCATCATAAGGAAAGCTTCTGATCATATCCTCGGTCAAAACATCAACATCACCATCAAAGAAGGAGATATCAAAATGAGTCAAGTCAAAAGACTTATTTATCTTGGCGAGACTCCAATGACGATAATTATCATCCTCAGAGGGACGAAGGCGCTCCGATTCATAGTTGAGCCCCCTATTTTCTCTTGCAGAAATAATACCATCACGAACTACGAAGAGACTCTTTTCAACATCACCAGAAGAACTCGAAGGGCGGGGAAAACCTGGCAATTGAGAAGGAACAGTAGAAGAAACAGTCGAATCCATGACGACATCTTTCGACTTATTGGAGGAAGATTTGGACTTAAAACTTGATGGCTTTCGTGTCATCAGGTTTAAGGAAATCGTATTAAATGCTATAGACAGCATGGCAGAAATCGTCTGTCGAGTGGGGATTGGTCCAACCAACGGTGGAAAGCAGAAACCTAGACCAATAAAAAGCCGACAGCGCAAGGATACAACAAGGATCCTCCACATAGTAATACGATGAGCCAGGATTGGATGATAAGGGCGGTTACCTGTTTTTACCTGGAAAAACAATGCACCGTCTCTGGGTACTTTCGTAGTGTTCGAGATCAAAGTCGAACAAGACGAGCCTAAACCAAGCCAATGGTCGTTCCCGTCTTTCTTCGGTCACAGAGAGGATAGAGGTTGATCTAGGGAGGGAAACAATGAAGAAACTTGAGATCAGGTTGAGGATGTGTTTTGGGTGTAAGAGTTCAAGATTCCCGTCGTGAAGGTGACTGGAAATATCCAAGGCTAGAAGTGTGTTGGGTTGCTCAGGTGTGTTTTCTTCTGAGGCTCTGGTGTATTCAGGTGTTCTGAATATCTGGTTGTTTCTGGAGATGTCCTGCCTTGGAAGATAGAGGAGGCCTCTATTTATAGTTTTGAACTCACCCTGATCTCTCGACAGAGGAAGTCGTGGAAGAGTGGGGGAGTGGAGGACATGAGTTGGTTTCTGTAACTGCCTGAGTTGTGTAGAACATGTCCACTCGCGCCATCTTCTCGTAACTGTCCACTATCTCCATCAATTTCTTTCAACTGTCGTAGACCGCCAGACCAATACCCCTAAAGTTATCCCCCCGTGTGATGTTTTGATATCTCGAGCGATAAACGAATATTGCGTAGTTGAGTTGAGTCTGAGTAGAGTCGTATGACTAGTCGTCATGACCAACATGAGTGTGGTGCCTCCAAGACACGAATATAGAAGTAGCCTTGGCCGTTGGCCAAGGCCAGGAGTTCATAGCACCATTAGCTTGTGGCTCCATAGCCCAAGGGGCTACGGCCTTGGCTTCTGGCTAAGGCCAACTTTCAAAGCGCTTTAGTGCCAGCCTCATTATAGTGGCGTCATGGCTCATGGCGCCACGGCCTTGGCCTTTGGCCAAGGCCAACTCGTTGTAGGGCCATGGTCCATGGCGCCATGGCCTTGGCCTTTGGCCAAGGCCAACCCGTCATGGCGCCACGGCATTGGCCTTCTGGCCAAGGCTAATTTCTCGTGAATCCATGGCGGTCCATGGCTCATGGTGCCATGTTGTATGGCATTATGGCTTTGGCATTTGGCCAAGGTCAACTTTGTTGCAGCTGGTGCGTGTTGGTTATGCCTTGGTTATGGTGTGCGTGCTTACGCTACAACATACTTGAAGTCATGGCGTGTTTATCCATGGTATGTTAGACCATCCTGAGTTTGGGATGAGGTCTGCTTAAGCATGTTTAGGCTGTTGTGTGCTTCTCAGGGAGCTCTGGACAGGCCTAGAACTTCGATATTCCTGAGGCTTTCATTAAGACTCAAATGTTGAGTCGTATAAAGAGGAAATCCATGAGGATGCGTCTCTGTTAACTCTTCACCATGTACCATATAGTGATCTGGTTCTGATGCCGAGAAATTCGAGGCGATGTCGACATGAAGCAGATTAATGGGTTTAATGTGCTTGTGAGATTATCAGTACTGCACTATGATATCATCCTCTCCACCGGGAGTTATAAGAGAGAACTCATAGAGAGTTTATTCAGCCCGTAGAATGGGTTGCATTCTGAGCTATAAAGATGTGCCTGAATAGGCAATTGCCTTTAGGTTAGGCATGGTTAGAGAGTGGTTTTACAATTTTGCCCCTCTTTCATTTTTCACCATCTACATTACCGTAGATTGATGATCAGACAAAGGACGTAAGCACACATCTGCTGAACCTCGTTAATTGTTGTGTTGATTATTATTGTAGTCATATCCATTATAGTTAATTTCATTTGACGATCATCTCCAAGGTGATCCCAGGATTGTGGTCAGTAGCCAACTTGGTTCATAATAACTAACGATAACACGTTCAAACCCTAGAGCAAGATCCCTGGTTGTTAACGAACAAAGGCCACCAACGACCTAAGTAATCGATCCTTTAACAATTTTTACTTGTAGTATGATATGGGAAAATTAGTATCAACATTTTATCTTCAAAATCCTTAGATTTTGAATCACTCAACCAAAATGAGTGATTCAAACACTGATTTCGAGCCACAAGAGACTCCGATTACAACAACAAGATTTACTATCCGGAATCTACATTGCATTTTTTGTAGATGTAAAAGAGTGGTTAACTCAAACCCAAGAATCACTCCAAGATCTCCAAAGAGAGAAGGATTGAGAAGATTATGAGGAGGAACAAGCTTCCAACACTCTTGTATACCTTTGCTTGTAATATTGTTGCTTGTAATCTTCTTTATATGCATATTTTTGTGATTTGTGTGAGTTGGGTTTTGGCCTACGCCTTGGTTAGACCCATAAATTGAGGCGTAAACACAATTTACGCCTCAGATTTCTTCCCAACCAAGGCGTAACTTTGTTAATTTGGGGAAAATTGAGTCGTGCACTTTAGTTACGCCTCAATTAGTCAAGGTTACGCCTTAGTTTTAGAATTTATGCCCTAGTATACTAAGGCGTAAGTTTTGGTTTACAAAAAAATTGGTTACATAAGAAATTTACGCCTCAATTAGTCGAATTTACGCCTCAGTTGGTTATTTACGCCTTAGTTGGTCTACTTACGGCTTAGTTTTCTGTGAGAATATTATTCATAATACAAAGTTCCTAATAACTTGTATTGAATTGGTTCAAGGAAAACAGTAATGGAGTATGAGAAGAAGACTCCATTTGAGAATGCTTTCAGGTCATGAAACTTAAGAGAAGAGAGTTCATAGACACTGTCGAATGTACTAACAGTCACAAGCTTTGATTAGAGTAATGATAGTGTGTAGAGGACTAACATTTTTGCTGAAGGAGGATATTATCATTTGTTCTTCGTTCGTCTTCAGTTCTTGATTAATCTTCCAGATAATCCAGCCGTCGTCTATCTAAAGGTCTAACCTAGTGAAGTCTGATTATTAGTAGACATGTTCAAGTGTACGAGTTTTGAACACTAAATTATGACAACCAAGCTTGACATACCAACGCTTGGTGTGGTTGACCGAGCGTGCTCTAACAGATGTAACTCCGTTTGTTAGCTGATCGAAATCCCAGTTACCAGCTCAGTACATCCTTATAATTGGAAATAAGAGATCGTTGGATACCAAAGTGGGTAGGTACCGACCAAAATTAACATACCACCAGTGCTGTGAAGATATAATAAAAAAAAACATGGCTTACATTATTGTTGCAGGTAAAAAATAATACATTTGATTAAACGCAGTTGAGTTTTTCTTACCTCTACTAAATGATGGTAAGCATTGAAGATTTTGCAATCTTTATCAGAGGAGCATTCTCCTAGGCTCCTGTGCAACTTGGCTAGGATTGGATTTCCCCTGTCAAACTTAGGAGCGGCCTTTAAGTCTTCCAAAGCCTCTAGAAAACCAAAAGTAGTGACTGAACTACCAATGGGAAAAAAAAGTTGGCCTACAACATATAAAATAAATATCCATTCAAGCTCATCAAAATGAGCTTTATCCTGTACAATCTCTATACCATGATCCTCGGGATTTTTTATCAAAAATTCCTTAAGCTTTGAAACCCTTATTCCACCACTAACTATATCCCTGCCTTTTAAAGTCGGAACTAACATAAGAAGTCGCTCTGCCCATTTATCGTCGTGCTCCCGTTTCTCATGTTCGTATAAAAGTAAATGTCCCTCGCATAGAGTGCCGGTCAACATGTACAAATCTAACAGATAATTCCAATTGCATCATAATCATAATATTTATTAATTAAAGTTTGCGTAATAAATACAAATAGTTTGCCCCAGTTATAAATAAATTCAATTAGACAAGATGAGAAAAACTAACCGACTTCAAAATTTATGAAGAAGAATGTATTTGAAGTCATCCAATATCGTTCCAGTGCTGTCAGGACTATTTAAGGTTTACAATTGTGTGTCTTGATCGATAAAAATAGTGCCATGGATATTTATCTACTCGTTGCTGAATTTCAAGGAGAATTTTCGTAAATTCCCTTAAGTTCCTTTGTGCCTATATGCATCATAATATTAATTAGTAATTAAAGTTTGGATAAATAATACAAATAGTATTGCCCCAATTTATTTTAGAAAGAAAGAGGGGCAAGAACCCCAAACTTCATTAATAATAAAATAAAATTACATAATTTTCAATTACATCCATAAATCGAAAAACATCATTAGTACAATGATTTTGAACCGAAAAAAATCGAAAACAAATCTGTGAACCAAATATATGTAGACCGACAGGGGAATTGAAATCTTCTGATGGTTTATCACCACCTTGACTGATACTCTCCAAGGAGAAATAATGCTTCCATAAAAGAAGTAATATGCCCAAATCCAACATCGAACTATGTAGTCTCTGATCATCACGTCCGTATATGGCTGGATGATTGAGTGAATGAGTACGATTGCCCTCCAGGAAGTATGAGAAACCGTAATGGCATAAACTTGCCATACGTATCAGAATTAATAAACCTATATAAATATTGATATTCATTATAAATAAATTCAATTGGACAAGATAAAAAACTTACCGTCTCTTAGAATAATATTGTTTTTCGTCGGCAACCTTGCTGACAGATGATCAACTATAATACCAGGACCTGCTAGTTTTCTCATGCAACTCCAGTCAAAATATTTATCATGAATCCACGTATATCCAGTGGGCAGATCATCATCATTGGTTTTTCGTTTTTTTTTTCCGATTATAACTTTGCCTAAACCACTTGCCATTAAAATTTCTGGAACCAAAGAATAAACACATGAAAAGAAAAGAGAAGCATAAGAGGTGAACTGAAACTGTGCGTGAATCTGCTGAATTTATAGTAGATGGAAACAAGGTCGGTGTCGACATAAAAAACATCGGTCGATGGAAAATCTATCGACAACGATGACAAATCGATGGAGTAATCATCGGCCAATAGTTTTTCCATCATTGACGATATGTTCCATCGACCGATGGTTTTATCGTTGTTGACCATAGTGGCATTTTGGTTTTGGTGGTCCACCTAGGATGGCAAACCACCCCTTTTCCCATATTCCATAGGAAAGGGCCTAAAAAAACAATTTCGAGTGTCGGTTGCTATTTTGAATGATTTTCTGACACCTAATATTCTTGCGGAAAGGGTGTTATCCGAGCTTCATGTCACATTTTTTTTTTGAAGTTTGGCAGAGCCATTAACCATTGATATTGAGTTTCAGTTCGGTACAAAACAGGCTGCATGCCTTAGTATCAGATTCCACAATTGGCCATCTGATATTACAAAACAAAGGATACAAGTCGAAGAAAAGGCCTAAGCCCCTATATATCACAAAAGTCACCATATATACTATAGTTACCAACAACACACGTTCGAAGGTGACCAAAAGGTCATAGCCTTCATATGCCATGACTATCCACAAGAATAGCCTAGTTTTTTGAAACAAAGACAGCTCCCATAAGCCACAGAGTTGCGAGAGAGTCTTCCCATCCACCATGCCGATACCATACTGAAAGCAAACTGAAAAAGTAGTAGCACACCTATGCACAAAGAAAGCACGCATATGTATAACCAGACAAGCAAGAAAATAAGAAACATAGTAGTCCACCAGTAGTGATACCCAAGATAAACACAACCATGATGGTGCTCAAACTATTGGTTCCTCATCGAAGGCCTCATTGATATGCGAATGCCCTTGAGCGGACATTCGCAGTTCAGTTGTCATAACATCCGCAACATCAATTTCCTCTTGTCAAAAACTGTCTTCTGGAACTGATATTTTCCAAGTTGAGTTGACTGAGTTCTTCGATTGACTGAGTGCATCTTGATATTCCTGTTGAGAACTTTTGATAATTGGGAAAATATATGTTGGGAATGAAGGGGCAGGTCCAGGGTTAGCCATCTGACTTTGAAGCTGGGCACATTGTTGATCATACAAAACAGAAGAATCTCCTTTCCTACGACAAATAGTTGGAACTTCATGAACTTGGGTAGGCTGAATATTGGAGTTGTTAGGGCATTGTCCGGTCAAACTCACTAGCGTTGGTATGTCAAGCTAGTTGTCAGTTTTAGGTGTCAAAACACAATTCTTGATTTAGCCTACTAGAGTTTAGATTTCGGAATTGGGATATAGACTAAGTAGTTGAGATCTTGAAGACGAAGACTGTGAAGACAAAGAAGCCATCAATTATTCTTCATCGACAAAAAGGTTAGTAGGAGTTATGAATTTTATGGAAATTCTTTTATTCTACTTTCTCTATCTTTCGAAATAGTCGGCTACTTTGGTAGTATTATAATAGCTATTGAGATCGTGTTCTTGTCTACATGACCATGTGTCATGACTAGTGTTTGTTCCCGCAAATACTATGTTTACAAGAATGTATGAGATAGATTCGATACCATTTGTCCATTGCAATGGTTTGCTTGCAAATCACTTGTTGGATATGGGTGAATCTAAAGGAGTACTCTTGAGCAAGAGTCCAGTGGATTAAAGCTGAGGACGTCTCACACGTCTAAGTACTGGTTAAGCCCAGAACTTCCAGAAGGTCATGTTAAACCCTAATCTGAATAGCGGGCGGTTCCCGAACCGTACGTGGAACAGAAACTCGGATTTTATCCTGAGTTCCAGAGTGTCATTTTGTACGCGTACCTACGCGAACCTGATACTCTTGGTTGTGATTCAGATGGACGGTTCGCAAACCGTCCCAGGTGAATATTCTCTGGAATTTTCACACGGGTTAAACTCTGAACTCCTTTATCTCTTAGTTGGACTTGGATTATCACGAAATATCTTATGTGGTCCATCTAACGGTTCTCAATGTATCAATAAGATAAAGATTATCTCTGGTCTGTTGGATTTTTATCTTGAAGTGTTTTTGAGCTAACAAAACACTTGGCGGAAAAATGTTTAATGAATTCCAATTGAGATTAATCTCTATTACTTGGTTTGCAAGTTTAGGGTCTCCAAAACTTGTGGGACAAGTAATTGATTGTTTTATTTCAAAGCAACCTATCTTATTGAGTGCTATAAATAGAGGTGTCTAAGGACGAATACCGCAAGCATTAAGCATACGTGAAGATTCCTTAGGGAAGAGATCGTAAAACTCTTTTCACTTCGGTGAACGCTTGTTGTGGTATAGTCATCCTCTATTAGGTAAGCAGTTCCTCGCGGGATTTACCTACGACTATAAAGACTTCTCTTGAGAGTTGGGAAGCACAGGTAGATAACGTACCTCTGTGGTTGTTATCAGATTGACCTGTAACCTCAGTAACCTAATCACGTTCTTGTCTATTCCATAGTCCTTCTCTTCTGCTATAAGGCTATTCAAGAACTGGTTAAGTTACGTAAAGGTTTCGAAAGGAAGCAACGCATGGTTGCACTCGGTGTTGTAAGACCTAGTTAGCTCCAGTTGTACAAGTTTCTTAAGTGATTCTTTTTACAACTGAGGTAGAGACAAGTTGAGCATTGTTTACTCGGTTTACTTGTAAGCCCCCGCTTGTAAGTAGATTTCCGTATGACCTGGAGCAATCCGAAGGAAGTCACTTTGTGTATGTCAAACTGATAGAGCACAGTTCAAACATACAGTTGACAGTTGAGGTTGCAAAGCCGGAATTGTTGACACAAGCCTTTAACAGCGGTTAAAGCAACTCCTAGGCCTGTAACGGACGTCAGCTAGGGGAATCAAGTGCGTGAGGATCTGTGGGGGATCTAGAGACGTAAGGAGTGCGACAGTAGCCAGTTCACTTGGAGGGTGGAATTGGTCTCTGCTACATCCCAGATCGAAGTCTTATAGTAGGCTAGTGTTTGTAGTCAGTTTGTACTGTGCGGTGTTCAGTCTGGACGAGGTCCCGAGGTTTTTCTACAAGTTGTAGTTTCCTCGTTAAAAAGAATCTCTGGTGTCTTGTGTGCTTTACTTTCCGCATTATATTCTCTGATTATATAATTAAAGCAAACACAAGAAGTACGTTATTCATATCCTGACGTTGATTCCAAATCTTGAATAAAGATTTACAGAGACTTATCTTTGTAGGAATTGATCACTTGTGATCACAACTCAGGTTATACAGATTTGGATATTGATTTTTGAAATCGTCCAGATCTGACCATAAGTCTCACGAGCCCAAATGAAAAGTTGGTTGTATTTCGGTACCCCTGTTTTTTCAGGAGTGAACATTTTGTAGATCTTGTAAATGCTTTGTTTTGTGCACCTTAGACGGAGGTGGTGGAGCTGCAAAGGAATGTGAAGGCAGAAAATCTGTGTCCAAGTCCAACTTAGTCCTTTGCCTGAAGAAAGTTTATGTTGGATGTAGAGAATGTATGTGATTAACCAAAACACATGGCTGCCCCTGAATGAGAGAAATTGCAATATGGATTTTGGCATCATGTAGTTGAAGATATTCCGCAGCCAAATGAGCATATTCTTGCTTGAATAGATTCGACAAGGGCACCGGTCCTGCACGAGTAAGGTCTGTGATTGATAATGGTTGATCTTGCATTACCGGTTGTTTACCTTTGTCCACTGAAGAAGCAAAGCCCGTATACAATCTGTCTCATTTAGAATCTGGGCCTTCAACATGAGTCGAGCCCAATGAAGTGAGAGTCGGGTCTGTAGAGTCAGGGTTAGTGGGTACAGAACCTGAATCCCTATCTGATCCAACCAAGGGAGCAGAAACATTTGTCTCTATGACAGGTGGAGGACGATTTTGGACATTTTTACCACGTGCCTCTGACGTGTCTGACACATCTGACAGGTCTGAGGTCAGAGGAGTCTGAGTGCGGCGGCGAACTGCAGGATCTGTCGAAGCTAACGAACGGGTAATAGGCACCCACATCGGTTGTCCTTTTGTAGAGTGTGAAGAAGACCCACCTGAGTCAAATCGCTGAGGCTGAAGAAACGATCCTCGTCTAGATGAGCGAGTACATGGACGTGAACCAGAGAAACCGCTTTCAGCCGAGTCAGATTTCTGAATTCTACTATCTGAAGCTGGAGGTGATGATGATGGAGAAGCAGAATCATCCACTGATATTGGAGAAGATGGATTTCCAGAGTGAAATACATTGTTAACTCGTCTGTTTCCAAGGGGGTTATCAGCCCTCATTCTATTTCCAATCATAGCTAATGGATAATCTTTGTTATTATCCATGAAGTCTTTGAGAGCAGGCTTAGGGGTCAAGATACAATCAACAGATTGATGGGTGATCATACCACATTTATTACAGACAGAATGAAGATTTTCATATCTATATTGAACCCATGCAGGATAACCTCCTTGATTAATCACATGACCAGGCCAAAATGGAGTTAAGAGGCTCATTAAAATTTCAATACGGGAACAATGTTTAGATAAATCTAACTTTAGAACAGCACCTACTTTCCGCAAGAAATGTATAATATTGACCTCGGATTTTTGATAGTCAGGAAGATTATGAATCTGTAAATAGAAAGTAGCCATTGTAAAGCACTTATCTGGGTCAGTACGAAAGAACCTCAAATCCTCAACAAGAACATTATAACAGCCAATTCGCCAAGTCTTGAATTGCAAAACTTCTGATTTTTCGGATGCATGTTTCATGACTAGCTTGAAAGTACACGGTGTTGGTGTTCTGAGAATGTCTTATATTACCCATGGTTTCCAAACCTTTGAAAGAAGAATTTTAAAAGAAGAGAGAGCTATTGCAGGGACTGGAACTCTTAAAGCAATACACATATCATCAGGATGGTTGAAGAGTTCTTCCATTCTAGCAGCAAGAGAAGAGACAGAGTCAAGAGAAGAAGGTGGAGTTGAGAGAATGTGTGGGTTTGGTTTTTTATGAGTACCAAACTGCTTTTGAGTGTTGGTATGAGGGGGATTGAGCAAAATATGAGCAGTACGATTCTTAAAAGAAGGAGAATTAGAAGAAAATGGCGGATTGATCGAAGGAGTTTGATTGCTTTTTGGCTTATTATGTTTAGATTTTAGCACATAATGATGATTGCAATCTCGGACAGATTTCATAGCCAGGGAAAAGAGGACATGCAATCCCTTGAAATTGATGTGACAATAGTTAATGCAGCAAATGATTGCAGAAGAAGCAAAAGTTCTGCATCTAATGTTCTCAAGAAGGCGTAAAAGAAGGAAGAAAAACACACTAAACCCAAGAACAAAGCAGCAGAAAACGAAGGCAGGTAATAACTGAAGAAGATTCAGAAGTTCTAGGGAGAAAGCAAACTAAAGAAGAAAAAGCAGAAAGAGAAAGGAAGAGAACAGAGAAAACCATAAACAAAAGGGAAAGAGAAGCTGCATGAGTCCCAACTTACAAGTGTAATACAACTAGGAAGGATCAGGGGACAACAACAAGATAGAAATCATGATTAAGCAGGAGAAAAAACGATGAGAAGGAAGAAGAAGAACAGTAAACTCAGTAATAAAACTCAAAGAACCGAGTCCCAGAGGAACAACCGAGCAAACAATCATGATTTTTTGTTTTGAATGAAAGTTTTTTTTTGATTAAAAAGAACAAAAAAAAAAAAAAAAAAAGCTTCATGTGAGATTAATGCAAGGCCATTTTAATATTTGTGACACCCAAATAGGTCCCCACTGTGAACACACAAAATATCAGACCAGGAGGGACGGGGTTGCTCATCAGAAGACTATGAAGCATAGCAAACTAATGTTTCAGAAACCACGAGTGTGATTTGTTCCAGTAAAGAACAGCATTGTGAATATACAAGGAGACATGGAGGAACCCAGAGGAAATGCCTGCCGACTGACCCTACGGATAGTACAGAAATCTTATTAAATCCAGGGGCACGTGACTCTTGGCTAAAATATTGAAACTATCCTATCCAAAATCTTATTCACAACAGCATGTATAAACAAATTGCTAGTGAATATAAATCATGAAAACCGATTCCACTCACTCCATTCAACGCCGGCGACATCACTCACCATCATAAATCCAAGCATTCAGTACACCAAAAAACCTCCCACTCAACGGCCGCCGTATCTGAAGAACAGTAAAAAACGGAATCGCACCGCCGTTGCCTTTCCTGCCACTACTCAACCCTAATCTCCGATCATTATTAATCAGAAATCTCACAGTACCAATCAATTGATCTTTAATAACACCAACAGAGTAAATCTCAATCGTAATCGCTGAATTCTCTAAGGAGACGAAATTAGATGGGACTTTGAAGAAGAATTTATCATTCCAAGTTGGATTTTCGCAACCGACTTTATCAAGTAATGAATCACAATAAAATTCAATCAAGAAGCAAGAATAAATCAAAGAATTAAGTATCTTGAACATTTGATAGCAACAGTAAATAAAGACTCAGTGACATTTGATAACAATAACCATTTCATACTGAAAAAGAAAATTTAAACTTAAATAGATTGTAAAGATTTTTTGGTTTTATTAATAATCCTCGGGAATTTCACAAATCTACTTAATTCCCATCAGCAAACATTAAACTATTAATTTATGGAACCCACCGAATTTCGTTAAATTCCTTACATCAGCAGCATATCTAAGATTATACCCCTATTCCCCTAATCTTTTTTTCACAGATATTTTACCTAATTCCATATGCTAATCAGCAACATTAGCAGCATCCACAACACCCTCGGCATTCTTCTTCAAAATTTCTTCAAATTCTTCGGCTGTAATTTTCTCCTTCTTCACATAGAGAACGCCATCATCACCCTTTACTTCCTTAATCTTCTTGAGTTTTGGTTTCTCACCATCTTCGGCCTGTTTCCGGAGAATCTCTTTGGTATGATGCAGAAGGTAAACACAGCTTCCGGCCATAATAACTATTACGAGCACTCCACCTATCATGATGTACTTAAGATCTTCAGCTTGATCCACAGCTACAGTAAGTAATTCGTCGATCTTTTGCTTCGCTTCTTCCCTTGAGACCTGGAAGAAATCGTCGCCGGCTTTCTTCAGAATTTTGGAAAAAAAATTGTCGTAAGTCCTGCAAAGATAGTCACTCAGTTTCTCACCAATTCCTAATTCTTGTTTGACACAATCGATGTGAGATGGTGATCCGAGAGCCATTGGAACGAAAGTGATAATTTTCTCAGAATCCATTTTTTCAGAGATTGGATCTTGAAACGAAATTTTGGTTTCCGAAAGGGTGTGGGAAGAAATCAACAGTAAAAGGGTTTTTATAGGCGTATCATGGATCATACGGATCGATGACGTGGCTGATCAAGCATTTTGTTCTGGCCGTTAAACCAAAGGTTATCAACGGTGCGCGAAATATAATTTAGAGGATAATCGGATCGATAAGCTGTCAACAGAAATAATTTCTTCAAATCGAACCGTTGAATCACTTGTTATCATTGGTTGTGGTTGGTTAAAATTTCGGTATAATGGATCGATAGAAGTTTATCAATGGATCCTGATAATATAAATTTTCAAATCAGACCATTAGACCCTTTGTTATCAACGGCTGCTGTTAGTTAATTTTCCTTTAAAGGATCCTTGAGTTGGCTTCCAATTTATTTATTTCGACTATTTATTATTTATTGTTACCATATATTGACCTAAGTATGACAGAGGAGGATTAGTCAAACGGGACATTTTTAATCCCTTTTTACTCATGTTTTCCCATTCCCATCGTAGCCTCCTCCAGAAAAAGTTAGTATAATGTATTTTTTTTTATATATACAAGAAAGGGTGTTACAGGGGTGTAAAGACAACTTCAAACGGGACAGAGACCCGTTCCATGTCCAGACAACTTCACGCATGTGTTGATCTCACTGGGGTATCCCCATTAGTGGGTGGTGTGTATGGTTCGTTTACTGTTGGACAAGCAGCACTCAGGGCTTCCTCAGGTAAGATCTCGAAACACGGGAAAGCTTGTCAGGATAATGGACATGCTTTTATCCCCTTTGCTTTTGATACTTTTGGTTTTTTAGCACCCGAAGCGGTTGGCCTCCTCAAGAGAGTTCAAAAAGTCATGCATAGCAATGTCATGACTCCAGGTTCAAGAGAGTTTGTTTTTCATAGGATAGGATTTTCTATTCAAAAATGGCTTGCGGTGTAACTTGTTACTCGCTTGCCTGCTAAGACGACGTAATAACTTTATATTTGTTCTTGTAACTTTGGAAAACCCGAACCAATTTGAAAGCTACTTTGACCAGAAACACAACATTAAAGATAGTGAATAGGTAAGCAGGGAAAGTGGGGTTTTGGGGCAACAAGGCTAGGGGGGCAACAAAAAATAAAATCAGATAATTGAAGACAAAATATGGAAAATTAAATCGACTTAAACATGTATTTAGTTTTTTTGTTTTTTTATATAATAATTAATATCCATGCATATGCATATGCCCTACGTACAATCTTTTTGTAGATTGTAGTTTTTTGTCCTCAAACTACGATCTTGCGTATAGTTCGTCAATTGATGATTGTAAACTTAGATTCTTGAGTATTATGCTCTAACTTGTTTAAGGTTTTATCTTTCGAATGAGAGATTTTCTCTTTATATAAAATACATGATTGTGGTATTAATTGATAACTTATAAGGACATAAATGAAAAATATTATAGTTTAGTATGCATATTCAAATATTTGACGATTTAGATTTCAATTGCATTTCGACGTATTCTCAAACCAAAAGATAGTCAAAAACATTTTGAAAGCCGGCCTTCGGCCTCTCAATTTAGCATCCACTTTCAATACATGAATTTGTCTCCCATAAGCTAAAATTCTGGTTCGGTCCATGTTCTAAGAACATTTCAGACTATTGAAGGGACTCTAGCATTGCCATTTGAAAAACAAACACTAAGATATGTTATAGGCATTATAACTCTTAGAGGGGCATAAAAAAAGTGTTCGCTTCGGGGCAAAAAAAATCCAGGACGACCCTGGATAGTCTTACAACTTTTATGACGGATGTTCTTATAAACTGAATTCAAAGACGAAATATTAGAGTTTCCTACAATAATTAGGATAGTATTATAGTGTTTCCACTACAAAATGATCTCAAGAACAAGTGATTCCCAGCCCTAGAGTAAGAGAAAGGATACTGGAGGAGAAACACTCTTTCTATTCTTCAGATATTTTTCAAGATAAGATTACAGAAATCAAAACAGTATAAAAGGGAAATGGACGTACAACACTCGTGACGTACACACGTACAGTCCCGTTAATTCAAATTAAATATAATTAATTAAAACTTTAATAACTAACTAAACCGACTCCTATATCTGACACCCAGGAGTGCCCTTAGCAAAAGAGTGCCCATAACAGGGACATGACAAATGCCCGCTGCTTCTTAAAATCCTTGTCCACAAGGATAAGGTACGGAAATTGCTCCTGCATCATGGCTCTGTTATCCCAAGTAGCTTCAGACTTAGTCAAGCCTTCCCATTAAACTGATACTTGGATAACTGACTGCTGATTCTTCCTGATTACCGTGTAGGCTAAGGCTTTAAGAGGGTTTACCTTTAAATGAACTTCGTATCAGTTTGAGGTAGCTCTGTCTGTGGGGTAATTCCAGCTCCAAGCTTGGGCTTAAGTTGAGATACATGAAATGTAGAGTGAATCTTGGAGCTTGCTGGTAGTTTCAACTTGTAAGCCACAACTCCCACCTTAGCTTTCACTTGATATGGACCATAAAACTTAGCAGATAACTTCAAGTTCTTCCTCAGTTGTAATGAAGCCCGCCTGTAAGGTTGTAACCTGAGATATACCCAATCTCCTACTTCAAATGACCTCTTTGATCTCTTCTTATCAGCCTGGAGTTTCATCCTTTGTTGAGACAGCTCCAAAGTTTCTTTGAGTATACTTCCCATTAGTTTCCTCTGTTGTAGATAATCTTCAGCCGTGGTATGAATTCCAACTTGAGTGTTGACTAATCCAAACATGGGTGGTTTATATCCATACAAAGCTTCAAAAGGAGTAAGCTTCAGACTAGAATGATAAGTGGTGTTATACCACCATTCAGCTAATGATAACCAACTAGCCTATTTGGATGGTTTAAAACTGGTCATACACCTCAAATATGTCTCAATTCAAGCATTAACTCTCTCAGTTTGCCCATCAGATTGTGGATGGTAAGCAGTACTCATGTGTAACTTGGTACCCATTTTAGCAAATAATGCTTACCAGAAATTGCTGAGAAAAACATTGTCTCTATCAGAAACAATGGATTTTGGCATACCATGATGCTTGAAAATTGTATCTAGAAATACCTTAGCCATTGTGGTAGCAGTATATGGATGATTAAGAGATATGAAATGACTATATTTGGTGAACGTATCAACCACTACCATAATTACCTCTTTACTGTCAAATTTAGGAAGTCCAGAAATGAAGTCCATGTTGATGTGCTCCCAAGCAGTTTCTGGTACCACTAAGGGTTGTAAGAGTCCAGCTGGTAAGGTGTTCATGCCCTTGTTTTGCTGACAGATGTCACATTTTTGAACAAACTGGAGTATTTGCTTCTTCATTCCCACCCAAAAGAAGTACAGTTTAGCTCTCTGTTAGCTGGCTTAAAACTCTAAATTTACACCAATGCATGACCCATGGTTGTCAGTAATGACCTTTTATCTCAGTTTTCCAGTAGCTCCAATGTAAATTCTATTCTTGTATCTCAACAGGCCATGCTGAGTGTATTGGCTCTTCATGTCTGCTGAACAACCAGTTTAGGAATCCATTCTTGAGTTATAGCATCATTAACATAACTTTCTTGTATTTCCTTGATCCATATGGGTTCCACTTCAATTATTGCACTGCAAGAAGATTCTTCAGGTATCACCACTCTAGATAGAGCATCTGTCACTCTATTGTCAGTTCCCTTCTTATATTTGAGCCAATAATTGTATCCCAATAGCTTAGCAAGCCATTTTTGGTTGTAGTACAATATGAATTATTTGCTCCAAGAAATATTTAATGCTTTGGTGATTTGTATAAATGGTAAATTTGTTCCCATCAAATAATCTCTCCACTTGGTAACTACCATAACTACAACCATCATTTCCTTCTCATAAGTGAACCTGGCTAAGAATCTAACTCTCATTCCTTACTGAAGAAGGCAATAGGTCTCTTGCTTTGCATCAACACTGTTCCCACACCTATATCACAAGCATTAGTGGCTAGCTCAAAGGGCTTAAAGAATTCTTGCAAGATCAACACAGGAGTGGTGGTCACAGCTTCTTTAAGAGTATCAAAAGCTGAGCTGACATATTCCACTTGTATTTGTTCTTCTCTAATAACTCAGTAAGTGGCTTGCAGATAAGCCCATAATTATTCACAAACTTCCTGTAATAGCCTGTAAGTTCTAAGAACCCCCTCAACTCCTTAATATTGGTAGGAGTAGGCCAATTCTTCATGCAAGATAGCTTTTCTGGGTCAGCATCTACTCCATCTCCACTAATGATGTGTCTCAAATACTCAATTTTGGGTTGTCCAGAAGAGCATTTGCTTAACTTAGCATTAAAGGAGTTCTCTAGCACTAACAAGGTGGTGGTTAGATGTTGTAGGTGAGTCTCCATGTCAGGGATGTACACCAATATGTCATCAAAAAATACAAGGATGAACTTCCTTAAGTATGGCTCAAACACTTCATTCATCAATGCTTGGAAATTGGCAGGAGCATTAGTGAGTCCAAAGGGCATCACTAGGAATTCATAATGTCCTTGATGTGTTTTGAAGGTTGTTTATGTGTGTCTTGTGGAGAAACTCTGATCTGATGATAATCAGCTCTCAAATCAATCTTAGAGAAGACTCTTGCTCCATGAAGCTCATCTAGCAGTTCATCTATAACAATAATGGGGTATTTATTCTTGATTGTAATGTCACTGAGTCTTTTATAGTCCACACAAAACCTCCAACTCCCTTTTTTTTTTACTAACAGAATGGGTGAACAAAATGGACTATGACTGGGGCTAATAACTCAAGCTGCTAACATCTCCTTCGCAAGCTTCTCAACAACTTCTTTTTGCACATACGGTATTCTGTATGGTCTTAAGTTTGGATGGGAAGACAGTGGTTGTAATGGGATATGGTGATCATGTTTTCTGGCTGGAGGGAGAGTTTTAGGTTCTTGAAAAACTGACTCAAACGCGTTTAAGAGTGGGTTAAGGATGTCAGGTATTGGAGGGTTATTGTTGGCGGCTGAAGTGGAGAACAAATGACCCATAATTCCATGTCTATTCTTCTTCAAGTACTTCTGACAAGCCTTTATAGACATTACAGATACTTTAATTTTGTCAGTAATACCCTTCAATACTACCTTCTTCCTGTTTATCATAAAAGAGAAGGTCAGCTTTTTGAAGTCAAATTGCACTGGACTGATTTCTCTCATCCAGTCAACTCCTAGTACCATATCACAAACACCAAGAGCTAGCAACCTCACATCAAAACTGAACTGGTGCCCTTGCACACTCCCCTGAAACTGAGGACGCTTAGCATTGCTCAACAATTTGTTGCCTTCAGCCACTGCTACTGGAAAAACACTTGTAGGTTCAATTTGACAACCACTCCACCTTGCTACTTATGGGTCCAAGAAGCTATGTGTGCTCCCACTATCCACCAATATTGTGAGCATATTTTTACTCTTAGTAATACCTTGAACCTTAATAGTATTGTGAGAGATACTACCTGACAGAGCATGAACTGAAATTTCTACTTCCTCGTCACCACTCTCCTGCTGCAATAAAGAGTTATCAGTGGAATCATCTTCAGAAGTTTTTGGTTCTTCTTCTTCAGCTACCATCATATATAAATATTGTTTAACACACTTGTGACCAGGTTTAAAATTTTCATCACAATTATAACACAAGCATTTGTCTCTCCTGGTCTTCATCTCAGCATAAGATAACTTCTTAATACGATTTGACTTAGGACTTGTAGGGTGTGGTGTCTAGGTGAGGGTGAAGATGATTTTGGTGAGGTATTGAAGACTATATTGCTCTGAGGAATTTGTAATTGAGGGATTTTAACAGGGGACTTCATCTCCTTAGCAGCATTCTCCAACACAGCCTCCTGCCAGTCTTGATTGATGTTTTATTCAGAGCAGCGGAAGGCTAATTGAGTCGATAGGGCAGTTGAGATATCGTCCAAAATGATGATTGATCCCACCTCAAATTTGACTGCCTGTTGATTGTTTGTGATGCTTTTGGTTCTTTGGGTAAATCGCTACTCTTTAGCTTTTACTATCATTTATGTAAGCAATTGAAGGGATTTTTGAGAGCTTCCTTCAAATCTGGCTGATTTAAGTTTGATTCCATTGCCCACAAGAACACAGCTTTGGCTCCTTGTTCTTCATAGTTCAGATGTGGAGTGATAGGGAAGGCAATTCATCTTGCTCCTTTGGTTCTTCCTGTACAATCAGTAAGAATCAGACCAATACCCATTAGTTTTCTGTTAGAATTATCATAATTGCTGAAGTTAATTTTGTGAGTCAAATAGTTTGGTTTCTTCCAATTGTTTTTTGGACAATGTTGTACTGTTGTTGTTTTCTATGGTTCCATAATCTGTCAAACCCTCTTGTAATGTTGGTGTTGAAATTGATATAATGATGTAGGAAATCTTTGATTTTTTCAGGTGTACCTACAGGGTTAGGAGGGTTATTCCTAAAAACCCTATTGCATCTTTCTTTCCATATGAACCAGGATACAGTTAGGCAGAGTTCTGCACATCCAATGTTCTTGAAATCCCGGGTATTCTTAGTCATAGATAAATTTAGCCAATCATGAAAAGTAACACAACCGTTTGTCATGTAATTCAGGTCTAGACCACTGAGGTTCCATACTTGTTTAGCAAAGTTACAATCCAAAAATAGATGAGTAAAGTTTTCCTCCATGGTATCATACATTTTACAAATAGAATCTATGTTGGGGGAAATTCTAGCAGTTTTAGCACCAGTAGACAAAATGTTATGAGCGGCCTTCCAAGTGAACATTCTAACTCTAGGGGTAGTTTTTAGGTTCCAGATTTTCTTCTAATCACGCTGAATAGTTATGGGTAAGGGAGGTCTATTAGTTAATTTATCATATAAGGATTTAACAGTAAACTGACCTCTAGTAGTAAGAGTCCAGATGAGTTTATCTATGCAATCAATATCAGGAAAACAACAGTGATGATAATATTAACAATGTTGTTATCAAAGCATATAAGAAGTTCATTAGTATTCCAAGAACTATCTGAGTTAATGCATTCACTAAGAATAGTAACACTACCATCATAGTTGTTACGCTGTTGTATAGGAGGTCTAACACATGGTATCCAGTAAGCCAAGGATCAGTGTTGCAACCATCTCCTATTTTTATTATGCCTTGCAAGATGCCTTTCTATATCCAAGAATCTGTTTTTCAAGATTTAGTGATCATTCTAAGAACAGTATTGTTAGGGTAATGTTTAAGTTTCATATTAGTAGCCCACAAAGTGTCAGGGTACTGTATGAGCCTCCATGCCATTTTACTAATCATGGCTTCATTGAATTTTCTAAAGTTTTATGCCTAGACCTCCTTCAAATATAGTGAAAAGACGAGGGTACGGAGTACACCACCAAATCTTTCCCTTTGCTGAATAAAGTATATATTATTCTTTGCATTAAAAAACATAACAATACAAAAATCAAAATAACACACACAAGATTTTTGTTAACGAGGAAACTACAAACTCGTAGAAAAAACCTGGGACCTCGTCCAACTTGAATACTCTTAAGAATTAAACCGCCAACACACCTAGTCTCAGACTTCAGACTAGTTGATATAGACAATATGATCCTAATACGACTATTAGTCACAAAGCTCCCCCTTAGTATTCATGGGCCTCCAACCACAACAAGGTGATCACGCACATGTACTCACTTAGAGAAACAAACGTCCTTTACTGTCTTTCGTAAGAGTTGTTCCACAGTCCTTCGTGAAGACTATCGCTACGCGACCTCCAATCGTACGACTACAAACTTATAGACAACAATCAAATAGCGGCAGGTCAAACCACTAAATGATATCCTTGGTAACTTTAGAGATATTTCACCTAAGTCGTTTTACACCAAGAGCGGGGCTATTTAAGTTTACTTGGTTAATAAACCCCTCGAGATATCAAACAAGGTTTTGAAACCAAAACTCCTGAAAGAGCAACCTTGTCATCCCAGTTGAAATCAAGAAATTTTAGATGCGTACAATATGATATGACCTTGATGAACAAAGTACCTACAAAACAAACAATCCAAAATAGCGATCTTGATTCCACTCAGTATTTATTAGTTAAGCACACAAACCGAAAGCGGCTTGCTGACAAATCCAGGTCAATAGATAAAGAGATAATGACCTTAGAATAAACAAGATCGTAAGACTTTGATATACGTGATAGAACATAACACAAGTACAATACAAAGAAGACTAGTAAACATAAACTAGTTTCTCTGAAGAGGTACATCTAGGCTTCTCGATCCCTAAGAGAAGAATTTCACACTAAACCGGACCGAGAGTAAAAGCTCAAAGGTACTGAAAGGAATAGCAGGTAATACAATCTTACTTTTCCGAATAATGAAACTTGGTAGAGGGACAAAGATTCTAGGAGCGATACCAACTCCAATTTATATGACCAAGGCTAAGCTTTGAAATGAGGCTAACTTAATTTCGAAAATTCATCAAAGCACATTTCCACATTAATTCCGAAATTCCTCACATAGACTCATAGCATTTAATGAGATCTAATAGTTTAGCATTTTTACAACAAAAGATCATTAAATGTTTATCCAAAAGCATTCAAAGCAAATAATACTCAATAAGATATATTTGGATATTTCATTAATTCGAAATATGGTGTTTACCAAATATACTCCCTGGGATAGAGTTCATTTCGAAATTCGTGTCCTTGGATTTGAAAATCATCTTATGGTATTATTACTTCTAAATATCGTCATCAGTTTTGATAATGTCGACATCACTTCCTAGGCATTGCAACGGACCAGATCGATCCTAAGTGGAAGTGGGATCAGGTCCAATGTGGCTAATGTTCCGCATAACGTATCATCGCAGACATGGACAAGCCTTGTGTGTTAAGCTTAAGTGAACACGTATGTTCAAGGACATTCTGAATCATACAATATAGATATACCATGGAAAGTATCGTGTATGATTCTCCGAGTAATAACAAATGTTGTTCCTCATGAATTCACGATTCCAATGTAGATAATCACTTTAGTGATATCCGATAATTCACATCAAACACCAAAAGAATATTCAATCGAGTGTTTGATCATGTAATGTATAAATACGAAGATTTAATCACTTACAATATTGATCAGAAATCATGTGTCAACTAACTAGAGCGACAACCCGTATTTCTGATGATGACTCAAACAAACTTAGTTTTACATTGAAGATGAACAAATTCAAACTTCAAACTGAGAATATCAAACTCATTAATTCGTTGAAGCACAAATCAAAAAGATAGAGTCTGAACTTTGAAATACGATTTCTGAGATAGCCAGCATTTAGGTTTCGAACTCTACATCTTGTTTAGCAGAAACCAAAGTTAGCTTTCGGATCCTAGAGTTCATATGCCTGAAACCAAATTAAGGTTTCCAAATCTAGATTCCATATAGCGAAATCGAAGCTTGATTTCAAACTTTAGATTTTGTTTTAACAAAACAAGATTAAGGTTTTGAAACAAGAAACACATATTATATTTGTGTCGAACTTGAGAGTCCATGTGGTTAAGAGACATATCAGTTGTTACTACTAATTTATCCCATAGTATAGTAACTGAAAAAGCAGGGGTACCGAAATACAACCAACTTTTCGTTTGGGCTCGTGAGACTTATGGTCAGATCTGGACGATCTCAAAAATCAATATCCAGATCTGTTAACCTGAGTTTGGATCACAAGGATCAGTCCAACGCAAGACAGGGTCTTGGTAAATCCAAGGGATGGATTGAGGAAAACGATCAGGTTAATAATAACGTACTTCTTGTATTTGCTTTAATTATATAATCAGAGAATATAATGCGGAAAGTAAAGCACACAAGACACAAAAGATTTTTTAACGAGGAAACTACGACCTGTAGAAAAACCTCGGGACCTCGTCCAGATTGAACACCGCACAGCACAAAGTGTCTACAAACACTAGCCTACTATAAGACTTCGTCTGGGATGTAGCAGAGACCAATTCCACCCTCCAAGCGAACTGGCTACTATCGCACTCCTTACGTCTCTAGATCCCCCATAGATCGTCACGCACTTGATTCCCCTAGCTGACGTTCTTTACAGGCCTAGGAGTTGCTTTAACCGATGTTAAAGGCTTGTGTCAACAATTCCGGCTTTGCAACCTAAATTATCAACTGTATGTTTGAACTGTCCTCTATCAGTTTTACATACACAAAGTGACTTCCTTCGGATTTCTCCAGGTCATACGGAAATCAACTTACAAGTGGGGGCTGGTAAACCGAGTAAACTATGCCCAACTTGTCTCTACCTCAGTTGTACACGAAGAATCACTTAAGAAACTTATACAACTGGAGCTAACTAGGTCTTACAACATCGAGTGAAGCCGTGTGTTGCTTCCTTTCAACCTTGCATGTAACGTATCAGTTCTTGAATGGCCTTATATCAGAAGAGAAGGACCGTATAATAGACAAGAACGTAATCAGGTTACTCCGATTTCAACCACTAAGGTCTCAATCTCCTACCTGTGCTTCCCAACTCTCAAGAGAAGTCTTTATAGTCCTAGGTAGATCCCAAGAGGAACTGCTACCTAATAGAGGATGACTATACCATTACAAGCATTCACCGAAGTGAAAAGAGTTTTACGATCTCTTCCAAAAGGAATCTTCACGTATGCTTGATGCTTGCGGTTTTCGTCCTTAGACACCTCTATTTATAACACTCAATAAGATAGGTTGCTTTGGAATAAAGCAACTAGTTACTTGTCCCACAAGTTTTGGAAACCCTAACTTGCAAACCAAGTAAACAGAGATTTATTTCATTTGGAAATCATTTATCATTTATCTACCAAGTGTTTATTATCTCATAAACACTTCAAGATAGATATCCAACAGACCAGAGATAATCTTTATCTTATTGACACATTGAGAACCGTTAGATGGACCACATAATATATTTTCGTGATAACCAAGTCCAACTAAGAGATAAAGGAGTTCAGCGTTTAACCCGAATGAAAATCCCAAAGAATATTCACTTGGGACGGTTCGCAAACCGTCCATCTGAATCACAGCCAAAAGTATCGATTTTGGGTTCACGTTAGGTACGCGTACAAAATGACACTTCGGAACTCAGAAGTTTTTCCCAAGTCTCTGTTCACGAACGGTTCGTGAACCGTCGTCATTCAGATTTAGGGTTTAACTTGGATCCGCTGGAAGTTCTGGGCTTAACCAGTACTTAGACGTGTTAGACGTCCTCATATATAATCCACTTGACTCTTGCTCAAGAGTGCTCCTTTAGATTCACCCATATCCAACAAGTGATTTGCAAGCAAACCATTGCAATGGACAAATGGTATCGAATCTATCTCATGCATTCTTGTAAACTTAGTATTTGCGAGAACAAATACCAACATAACACATGGTCATGTAGACAAGAACACGATCTCAATCGCTATTAATATCACTACTAAAGTAGCCGACTATTTCGAAAGATAGAGAAAGTAGAATAGAAGAATTTCCATAAAAGTCATAACTCCTACTAACCTTTTGTCGATGAAGAATAATTGATGTCTTCTTTGTATTCACAGTCTTCGTCTTCAAGGTCTCTACTACTTAGTCTATATCCCAATTCTGAAATCTAAACTCTAGTAGGCTAAATCAAGAATTGTGTTTTGACACCTAAAACTGACAACCAGCTTGACATACCAACGCTAGTGGGTTTGACCGGAAAATGCCCTAACAATCCCCCCCTTTGTCAATTTTAGTGACAAAACCAATTTACATATGGATTCAAAAGATATACAATTAAGTACTAACCAGATGTATCTTGATTTCTTGAATTCTTCAACTTCTCCCTTGAGTCTTGATGTGTTCGTTTAACTCTTGTTGATGAATCCGTAGACAGCAGCTACAACATATCCAGCTCAAACAACCACGAAGGTACGCTCAAGCTTACATGGGTTAATATGCTAATCCCATATGTTGTTTGTGCAAAGAGTAAGAATCTCACCAAACTTTAAAGTCCGTGTATCAAAACTTTTAAAGTGATTCTACTCATTCCTGATATGAAGCTTCTTCCCAGCTTTAATTACTCCCCCTTACTTGATATTTTGTAAAAGCACAACAAGTAAGCACATGACGTTCTCCCCCTATGGTTATGAACCACAAGAACAAGAACCATATGTATTCTCCCCCTATTTTTCACAAAAATATGACAAAGTGGTTTGAGACTAGGGTTTCATAAACCTATGAGGATAGGTTAAGCTAAGTACTCACATACCAAGTTTAAGATGACATAACTAGGAAATCAGAACGATGATCTCTAAGTTGATTCATCTTTGGAGAAATATAGACACACCTTTCTCCTTATATTCCACAACTACGCCCCCCAAAAAGATTTGTTATTAAGCGCAAGTTCAAATAAGAACTCTCCCCCATGTGGTGATATTCAATAAAGAACAACTTACAAAGTCTAACATGGACAGGAACAGTTTAATGTTATCCAGTTTTGCTTTGTTTATAATCTCTTTCCCTTAGCCAATTTTTTGGAAAAGAGTATATGATTCCGAGTTTGTGAAAACCCTAAAAATCATACAATCAAAAGTTTCTTGATCGTGAAAAAAAGCATAACTTTTGTAATAGACATAACTTTACATCACTACCGAGGTAATGGAAAAAGCTATGTGTTGCAATAAGATTGAGGTAGACAAATCAAGTATTGCAAACATCATTAATAATCATCTAAAAAGAACTTTTATTAATGAAATAAAGTAGTACATGCTTGGAAAACTCTAAAAAGCATTTATATTCCTTAGGCAAAAGTAAGAACAAGTTCTCACAAGGAATCAACTAATCTGATCTACTAAGAAAGAGAAATCTAAACAAAAAAGTTGTTGTCTTGCAACTTTATTTATGATTGCTACAGGAAGGCTAGCCATTAGTCTTGGTATTACAGACTTCACAACACTTGTTGTCAGCAAGTTTCTTGATCTGTCTTTTCATGAGAGCAAGCTTAATCTGTACTGCTTCCAACTGGGACATGAGCAATGCATTCTTTCTTGTAGTAGCCATTGTGTTGTTTTTCATGGCTTCATAATCTATGAAGAATCGAGAGACGATGTCAGATGATATCTGTACATTTTGATCTAGTTTTTCGTACTCATAAGCATCAAAGGAGTAAACCCCAAACTGACGATCATGAAAATTAAGATATTCTTTCTCTTCCTTCAGAGTCTCTTCTTCCCTTTCTATCTCTTCAGAGCCTTTGGCACAGCTATACTTCTCCATCTTAGAGGTAGAATAGCAGAGAATATACTTGAATAGTTATTCCCCAAGTATTGTGGTATTTATATAGGAATACCAAGAAGGGATTGACTCAAATATCTCACACAATTTTACACACCCAGAGTCCCATAGGGTTGGTGTTTGTGTTTTAGATAACAATAATGTAATCTATTTTGAGATTTGAGTAACTCTTTTTCGCAGATAAACACAGGTTTCCGTGTACTTGAGTTTTTGTACAGAAAAACACTTCTGTCGGTTCGTGAACCGTATTGGTCTGTTTTTTGAACACGTCAGCCTGAACAAGTGTCTTTATACGTTTCCTCAACATGGTTTTTGACTTAACCATCTTTGATCACTCAGTTGCCTATTCTGAGTGGTACTGATCATCATCAGGGTTTCTGTTTATTCCCTTATCTCATATTTCCTTATCCTTCAGTACTAAGACAAGGAAATTGTTTTCAACACTCAGGTTTGAGCGTTGGGGTGAGTATTGGGATACTCACCTGATCTAAACCTTCGTTTAGATCTCCTCGATCTTCTGTTTCCTCCAAAGTTATATAGAAATTATTTTCAATGAGATATGGCTCCGTATCTGATGAACTTCTTGATAATTTCCTAGCCCCATGAACCTGTTTTTCAAGGTCTTCATTGAGCATAGTATATCCTGATAACATCTTATTCAGATTATTCATGTTTATCATGTTATTGGAGGTTCGAGGTTGATTTCTCTCAGAGTTTTCTCTCTTGGAAGTCCACCTCTTAGTGGTCATGGTTGAGACAGGCACCCTGTTTTCCATTTCCTGAGGTTTTCTTCTAGAGTATGGAATAGCTCTACTATGATTTCCGGTCATAGGTGAGGATCTTCTCCTATTTGTCTTATACCTTGTCCCTGGGTAAGACTTAGAGAGTTCAGACACATTTTTTAATACACGATTTAATGTGTGCTGGAGTTGAGCAACTCGTTTTGTCCTCTTTTGGCTATTGCACTCAGTCTGAAGGTGTCCTTTCTTTTTACAGAAAATACATGATTTCTCATGTTTACCTTCATTAAAACTCTTTTTGTGGGTACTGTTAGCATCAGAATGATGAGGGGAATTAGCCACCTTGTCAGACGTGCTGGAAGATGTCACCTTCTTTCCAACAGTTTTACCACGACGAGTTCTTGTTTTTCTTGACTGATTGGTTTCGGGTTTTTCAGAGATTGATTTGAGTCAATCAATTTATCCCGTTAACTCTTCAATTTTTTCATGAGCAATCTTGAGTTCAGATTTTTCAGATTCTGAACTGGTGGGGTTTTGAGGATTACCATTTTTCAGTGTAAGGTCAGATGTATTACTTTTCCTCGTTAGTAGTGAGATCTCAGTGGTTAGGGACATAACCAGGGATTCTTGTTCATTGACTTTATCCAAAAGGGAATTAACCTTGGCTTTTAGTCGTGAGATTTGAGATGCCTGAAATTTCATGAACTTAATGAGTCCACTATTTTCCAGCTGCATGTCTTTCAAGATCTGAGTCAAAGTCATCTGAGAGAATAAAAGAGTAAGGATTATTACTCAAATTGACAACCTCGGTTGGTTGCTCTCCACAAGATGGTGTTGAGCCAGTTGTGTATGAGTGTGTTGGAGTGGTGTCCTCTGGTGTAAAGTTAGTACTAGGGTCCATTACTCACAAGCCGCGATAAACACAGACAATTACGTCTTTTATGTGTTCACCGGCTCTGATACCAATTGAAAAAGTAGGGGTACCGAAATACAACCAACTTTTCGTTTGGGCTCATGAGACTTATGGTCAGATCTGGACGATCTCAAAAATCAATATCCAGATCTGTTAACCTGTGTTTGGATCACAAGGATCAGTCCAACGCAAGACAGGGTCTTGGTAAATCCAAGGGATGGATTGAGGACAACGATCAGGTTTATAATAACGTACTTCTTGTGTTTGCTTTAATTATATAATCAGAGAATATAATGCGGAAAGTAAAGCACACAAGACACCATAGATTTTTTTAACGAGGAAACTACGACCTGTAGAAAAACCTCGGGACCTCGTCCAGATTGAACACCACACAATACAAACTGTCTACAAAATCTAGCCTACTATAAGACTTCGGTCTGGGATGTAGCAGAGACCAATTCCACCCTCCAAGAGATGGCTACTGTCGCACTCCTTACGTCTCTAGATCCCCCACAGATCGTCACGCACTTGATTCCCCTAGCTGACGTCCTTTACAGGCCTAGGAGTTGCTTTAACCGCTGTTAAAGGCTTGTGTCAACAATTCCGGATTTGCAACCTAAATTATCAAATGTATGTTTGAACTGTCCCATATCAATTCGACATACACAAAATGACTTCCTTCGGATTTCTCCAGGTCATACGGAAACCTAAATTATCAACTGTATGTTTGAACTGTCCCAACTTGTCTCTACCTCAGTTATACACGAAGAATCACTTAAGAAACTTATACAACTGGAATAACTAGGTCTTACAACACCGAGTGCAGACGTGCATTGCTTCCTTTCAACCTTGTATGTAACGTATCAGTTCTTGAATGGCCTTATATCAGAAGAGAAGGACCGTAGAATAGACAAGAACGTAATCAGGTTACCAAGGTTACAGGTTACTCCGATTTCAACCACTAAGGTCTCAATATCCTACATGTGCTTCCCAACTCTCAAGAGAAGTCTTTATAGTTGTAGGTAAATCCCATAAGGAACTACTACCTAATAGAGGATGACTATACCACAACAAGCATTCACCGAAGTGAAAAGAGTTTTACGATCTCTTCCAAAAGGAATCTTCACGTATGCTTAATGCTTGAGGTTTTCGTCCTTAGACACCTCTATTTATAGCACTCAATAAGATAGGTTGCTTTGGAATAAAGCAGCTAGTTACTTGTCCCACAAGTTTTAGAAACCCTAACTTGCAAACCAAGTAAACAGATATTTATCTCAATTGGAAATTGTAGTGATCTACACTACAAAGGGGTCTCTGAAACACAAGAGTCTCTGCCTAGAGTGAGAGAGATAAGCAGAAAGGGTTTTTAGCTTCAGAGAAACTAGATTTAGGTTGATATTCAAAGATAAGGTTACAGGA
>JAJJMA010110346.1:0-13741 GCA_023529015.1 Papaver nudicaule | reverse complement strand
AAAACTACTTAGTTGTTGCTGATACATAAAATTAGTGTAATATATATTTATTTATTTTTTAATTCTGTTTGCGTCAAAAAAAAAATATATTTTTTTTAATAAACAAGTGTAATATATATAAGCTAAATGAGTAAAATCCAAAGAAAAAAATGGCACAGGGTCCTTCGAGCCTCAAGGCTCTGACTGGACGGGTATACGTATACCATATACGTGACCAGTTCATGCATCTAAGAACAAAATATATTTTTCTCAGCTTTTCAATTAAGCGTGAAGACTATTATTTATTTATTTTGGTGCGAGGAGTTTACCGTTTGGGTGTAGTATTTTGGTTGTTATATATTTATTTATTTATTATTATTATTATTTATTTATTTTTAAAGAAAAGGGGCATAATTTGTATTAAAAGGAAAAAAAGTGTTACAATTAGGCCCAGAAATCAGAGCCCATTATCAAACATAAACGGAATTTACATTTAGATTTACAAACACAATTCATCATCGTATCCCAGTGAGTTATCAATTCCGTGAAGTCATGGTATCAGAACCAATCTGGTATTGAACCCCATTGATATAATCTTCTCTTGATCTCGATTATGACCTCATCTCTGTCTCTTCCCCTTTTCTTACCCCTAACTCTTTTATTTCTTTTGTTCCATAGTGTCCATGTTATTGCAAATGGCAGCACTGACCACACCTTTCCGTTGATCTTATATCCATTCTTTCTTGGCCACCGCTCAAATTGTTCCTTTAGCGTAAGTTAATGAGACCAATCAGTTCTCATCCTTGTAGTAAAGTAATTCCATACATCCATTGCACATTTTGGTTGTTACATTGCACATTTTGCAAATATTCCTGACAATATTTTAGCCCTGTGGCAAGTTTTTGGTTACAATGCATATTTATTGTCAACGTGTATCATTTGAGTTGTGGGGCAATTTACATGGTCACCTGGTACTAATTATTGAGTTATAAGGAAGATTATTTAAACCCTTACTTATTTAGCTCATGATGATATTGATAGCTGCGGCTGCCTACATATACGGCTAGAGCACAGTCCATTATGGTTGATTAAAAGATTGCAAGAGTTGGTTAATTGGCGTAATGGGGTTTGATATGGTGGTGAGGTTTTGTATGGGAACGTACTCACATGGAGAGCATAGCTTGTTTGTTCAACTGATCATTTACCTATTTTGAACAAAAAAAATTGACAGGTTAAAAGAGAATAAAGGGGACCAGATTAAGACCTTAATGCAACTTGTTTCAGTGTATCTCATGATCCCAGTTTTAATCAGTAAGGCAATGAATACCATGCACGCCATCAAATGAAATGAAAAGGAACATCTCAGAAAGCAGTAAGATGATTGGGACTCGCGCACTAACTAGTAAGAAGGGAAAGAATAAAAAGGAAGAATTGATAACTCTCGCTGTTATACCCACAAAATATCTTTACTTCTACATTGTGCTTCCTTCCCAAAATTCTAACATTGTTCCTTTTCATCACACAATGAAGCTTCTGCAGGTGACCGTATCCTTGGTACTTCTTCGATTACTAGTTGTTGCTACAGGTGATGATCTCTTTGGTAACTTATTTTGCATTACAGTAGTTTCTACAGGCGTTCCAAGATACCATGTCTCAGTTTAATTTTTACTTACACAAGCTTAAATGATTCTTTGAGATTGTTATCAATAGATATTTTCACAATGTCTCATTTTAATTTTTTACCTGCACAAGCTTAGATGATTTTTTGAGTGACATTTGATTGACTATCAGCTGATCAAAACAAAACAATCTTTGAGCTAATCATCTACGGTCATCTAAACAAAACATTTGATTGACGTTTGATCACTATCAGATTTGACTCATGCATATAAAATTGCTTATTCAGATGAGATGTAGATAAGAACCAGTGCTTATAGCAGTTCTAGTCTTACTTTTGCTCTTTTTATGACAACGATTCGTAGTGTGTTGAGCATAATAAACAAGAGACCTATTGGTGCAGGTGTTGACATTACAGGTGAAGTTATCGGAGGCGCACCAAATTGGGCCACGTCGGGGCAAAGGAAGATTCTTCAAGCAGGTCCTGGATTAGTGAAGCCGAATGTCGTGGTAGCACTTGACGGTAGTGGAAAGTACAGGTCAGTCAATGAAGCCCTCCAGGAGGTTCCTGCAGATAACAAAAAACCTTTCATAATCTATGTTAAGCAAGGTGTCTACTATGAGTGGATAAACGTTACACAGAGAATGACCAATCTGGTGTTGATTGGAGATGGCGCCACCAAGACAAAGATCAGCCACAACCAAGGATATACCGTGACGAGACAGACTTATGTTACTGCGACGTTTGGTATGTTTTACTCTATACACTTTCATCCATGTTTAAACTGCAGGTTTTGCATTTTGCATCCAGTTTATATGCACCTTCATGAGCAAGATGCCTCATTCTGTGCTTCATTTTTGAAATTGGAGGAGTAGAATTCTCAATGACCACTTTATTCCTTCTGGAAAGGATGCTGTGATTAGATTTGTCAAGTTGAGGATTTTATCTTGTCTTTGCAGAATTGTGAAAGTCAGCGCATAGTTCAGAGTAGTTTGAGCTATAGGAAAGACTAAAGGAAATTTCAATGGGTTTCACCTTCTTTCACCATACCATATATACCCACATATACCACATGTAGAGACCAAATAGATATTTGTTCTTTGCAAATGTCCATTTATATACCATTTTGAAATAGGTGTGGATTGATTCCTCTACAATTTCAGTATTTAAGTTCTATTTTCATTTCATTGTGGTTGTATGATTGGATTCTGGTTATATGTTATCTTGTAATTGGTGTACGTGTTTATGTATATATTATCAAGAAGTCTGTGCACAATTAAGCCGATGCTGCGTAAAAAATAATGAGAGAAGCATGGTATACTGTGTATAGAGGTCAAATGTTAGTGCTAATGTCTGCTTGCTCTAATGCCATGCCGACTAAAGTATTTTTATGGAAACATCCACAGGTGTTGATGCAGTCGGTTTCATAGCCAAGGATATAGGATTCGAAAACAGTGCAGGGCCGGCGAAATTTCAAGCTGTGGCTTTGAGGGTCTCATCGGATATGTGCATATTTTATAGAGTACGAGTGGATGGTTACCAGGACAGTTTGTTCGCTCACCGTGGCCGCCAATTTTATAGAGAATGCACCATAAGTGGAACAATCGACTTCATTTTTGGAGATGCAGTGGCTTTGTTTCAAAGATGCAATATCATTGTAAGAAAACCAATGCAAGGTCAATCAAACATGGTTTTAGCCAGTGGAAAGAACAGAAAAACAGATCCATCTGCACTAATCCTCCAAAATTGTAGAATCCAAGCACATCCCTTGTTGTTTCCGGTTCGTTTCACAATAAAGTCTTACTTGGGAAGGCCTTGGAAAAAATATGCTACACACATTGTAATGTTCACTCAAATAGATGATCTAATTGATCTTGCAGGCTGGCATCCATGGGACAACACCAGTTTTGGTTTGGACACGTGTTTTTTTGCAGAATTCAACAATAGTGGCCTTGGTGCAAGCTTGAGAAAGAGAGCTAATTGGGCTGGAGTGAAGACGCGCAAATTGCCACCAATATATTTTAACAAATTTACCGCCACTTCGGCTCTCATGGAGGGCAGACAATTCATTAAAGATTCTGGTATACCTTACACGCAAGGATTAACTGTTTAGCCAACTTGAAATGTGCAGTAATCTTACCCGATAATAGGTAGATTAGTTTATAGACAAATCTGCATGATATATACTTTTGTATGTGTTGTTTCTTGAACAGTGCACTATATTGTGTAGTTACATTGGTTCAAATTTGGTTATTATCCTATGAAAGTTGTGGGTGTATTTTAACTTATGTAGATGAATGCTTTCATTACAAAAACATGGGACGAACTGTTGAGCAGCGAACAAATATAGATGATAATTTATCACCAATTGAACAAATGGACTTTCTGGGCTGTGGCATGCAGCCAATGAATCCGCTTTCACAAAACGTTTTTATGCAGACTTGTGCACAATGGCGTCGGTACTCTAAATAAATTGGGGAAATTTATTGGTGGAATTCCAGTTGAATGTCAATTTTGTGGGTCAGATTTCACAAGCCTCTCTTTTCGGATCTCCACTTTCTTTTAGAGCTCCAGGTGATCATTCTATTACAGTCAGAGATTATCTTTCACAGTGGCTAAGCTTGCAGGGTTACACTTTTTGCTAAGGCCCAAGGGGCATGCCGATATGATAGCCAAACTTTAAACCTATCGATAGTCAGAAATTATATTTCCAAAATTCAAAGATTTATTGCCCGCGGCTACTTTGCCACCGGGTTGGCAGAATGTTTTAAACCTTATTTAGCGGGCATATTTGTGTCACATTCTATAAACTATAATACAGTGCAATACTTAAGCCTGTCAACGGTAGTTAACGGAACGGATAGTCGCTCTACCATTACCGTTAGGCTAATTTTTATCGGATATCCGTTATCCGTTAATATCCGTCGGATATTAAAAATCTACTACCATTACCGTTAGGGTTACCTTATCGGATATCGGATGATTATCCGGTAATATCCGCTAAGACATAACCAAGAAGAATTCGGAACTTGGATTTGTTATCAATTTCGTTGTTCGAGTGGCTGTACGTAACAACTGAGATCTCTGCCAAATAACCCTTATTCTGAGTCTTAATTGTTTTTATCTGTTTCAAAAATCACACAAGGATAGCTCAAATTACCTGAACTGCCTAATCCAATTGCAATGAATTTTACTGATAAAGAAATTACTTACTTTCAATTTATTAGGGTGACGACTCACTAAATCTCTAATTTGTTCCTCCAAAGCATCACTGCAATAATTCCAATTCATAAGTAAAGAAATCAATGGTCAAATCAAGAACATAACCAGTGTGTTTAGAAGAGTATATACCTAGAATGGTATAGATCCTGATTGATCGGGGTAGAAGAAGACTCAGAGAGATTTCTTCCATTAACAATCAAGAAAAGTCGCAGAAACATAAAGAGAACGAAGTAACGGAAACCCATGTGTAGAAGACACACAGAGAGGGAGTGAGATGAATCAATAGCTCTTCTTGTTTTTATCTCAGTTTGGCGACAAGAAGAAGAAAGAAGATATAACCTAAGCCTTTAGAAATGTGAAAAAGACTATAATACCCTTGTTTTTATCGGATATCGGGTAATATCCGACGGATATTGGCTATACCATTACCGTTTGGTTAATAGACATTTTATCCGTTATCTTATCGGTATCCGATATCCGATATCCGATATGACGGATAATATCCTATAGGATAACAGATTTCGGATCGGATGTTGGTTAACATCTTGAGTATTGCCAATACTCAAGATGTTAACCAAATCTATCTTGGACCAATAAAAACCTGGTCCAAATATATTCTGTATCTTATTACCTAATATGATCTCATTAGTACCAAAATTATACTTTCAAAATTCATAGAATATATTACTACCCGTTTTACTCCATAACTTCCACAAATACTTATAACTTTGAAACCATACATACATATATATATATATATATATATATATATGTACCGAGGGTCTTCCAAAGATTATTCTTTAGTTGCATTCTGAACAAAAGTGATCATGAATCAATCGGTCTCGTTATTCTCCCTCTTTTGGTCGATCCTCCCTCTCTTTTTTGTTCTCAATTTTTATGGGGGAGTGATTGTAAATGGAGATATAATCGGTAATCTGTGTAAGAATATATCAACAGATGATCCCCAACTACACTATGACTTTTGTGTTTCATCTCTCACAACAAACCCTCTAAGCAAAACTTCTGATATTTTCGGACTTGCTGTAATATCAATGGAACTATGTTCGAATAACGCAACTTATATCGGTACATATATTGATAGCATTCTGAAGGACGGGAAAGCAGAAACAGAAGAAGAAAGGATTTGTCTGGGGAATTGTATGGAATTTTTTTCTTTGAGTTTGCAAGCTCTTCAAAAAGCCATGAAAGCTTTTAGTGGTAAAGATTATGGAACAACTCTCGTAGAACTGAGTGGTGCCCTGACATATGCAGATACGTGTCAAGATTCGTTTACGGAAGCTAAGGTAGATTTCGGTGCATTAAGTAAACAATATGATGATTACAATCAGCTAGGCGTTATTTCACTTGGCATAGTTTCGAAGATTAAGGATCCGTAATTCTTCTGTAGTCTTTTTATCTCTCATATGAATTTAAATTATGGAATAAGGTGGTTTTATCTTTTTTTTTTATCATTAATTTGTCTTCTTAATCACATTGGAATTAGCCTCCTTGACTATATTTAAACCCCATGTTCACTTTTACTTTCTTATGTTCGATCGATTGTTCACCTTACTGTGTTGGTTTAACTAGCCTTACCTACCTTCATTAGAGTTCATTAAAAAAAAAGCACTTCATCGAAAAAACATGTAATGCTTTCAATTAGAATGCTTTACCTTATTAGTGTTTAAGAATTTTTGTTTAAGACCGAAAGCGCGCAGTACATGGTTTAGTGTAGAAATCAAACACAAGCTGCTAATACAGGTTTAGCGTCAATATCGAGCTTTACAGGATCAGATCCAAGCTGGCAACATTATCAGATTTTTGTTTGTGTTGTACAAACCAATTAACCTAATTAAGAGATTGGAATAGCTATGAAGCCTCCGGACACTTAAACCCCACAAAAGTACGTACGCATAGTATATGTATATATACTCCCTCCGTTCCATATAAATTTATAAGAAATGTAATCAGAGGAAATGAAATGTATATTGCAATGACCAAAACAAGATACAAAGAAGAACTATTTATGCAGTACTGACATGACTGACACAGTCAACAGATGAGGACAGCCTGTACCTATGAACTGTAAACAGCTGTAATAAAGACAGCTAGACTAACTGACAACCGATACAGACACTAACCGAAATGACTGTTACAGACACAACACAGAAACTTAACTAACTTGCTTCTTCTTATAAAATTGAGTTAGTTAGTTTTTTATTTTAGCTATTTTAGCCTATTTGAGCTAGTATATGTGAAGAAGAAGTTGCATTTATCGAGCCATATGCACAATTTTGAGTAAGGGTGACATGACAGTGCATGAACTTGAGCAGGAATTGCTGGAATGTATATGGCCCGTCATTCATGTCCCAAAGTTTACAGTCTTAGATTATGTCTGTCGAAGTACATCCAAATTGATCGAAATTAGGCTTTCATGTAGTAGTTCAATTTTATTTTATTTCTGAGTTCGTTGCTCATGGCTCTTTTCATGGCTCAAAGCTCACCGGAAGTATGAAGAAAATACTAGCATTTGGTTATGGTGAATAAACTCTCCCAATTCCATGGTTTTTTACCTTCACATTCTTCTCTCTAGACCCAATCCTAAAGCAACTTTCCAAACTTCTTATATGTCCCAGCTGGTAATGTGTACAGAGATTGGTTTATTCACAGCCTTCATCTCTGTTCATGGTGATCATATTATGGCTGACCGGAATCTAATTCACCCACATATGCAAGTTGGATGATAATGCGAAAAGGTCAGTTGACCAGTTTTTTTTTTTTTTTTTTCTTCTGGATGGATAAGAGAAGTAATAAAGGAGGAAACCAAGCAAACCAATTGGTAATACAGTCGAAACTCTTTAAATTAATAGCCTTGGGACCGGAAAAATTTATTAATTTAAAGAGATTATTAATTTCACGAGTTAAATTTTAGCTTGTTCAAGCCGAGTTGGGATCACCGAATTCTATTATTTTAGAGAGATTATTAACTTAACGAGTTTTAAAGAGTTTCTACTGTACCAGTTTTTTCTATCCTGTCTATGCGGTGAATTTTGTATCCCAGCGTTCTAGAAAGAAAAAAGCCCATAAAAACCAGGTCCAAGAAGGTTAGTCAATAGAAAATGAACAGGTTTCGCGATAGAAGACCAAAACCCGCTTAGCCCATTCCGAATCAGCTTTTAACTGTTTAGAGAGGATTACTTAGAGCAAACGCAACAATAGCGCTATAAACCCAAACACCAAAAGTCATATTTGGGTATACAGATGGGATTTGGTGCAAATTTCTACAGCCATTACACCAAACCATAAAGCAGACGCAATCTAAATTCGGATAAATCCTGAGACGTGATTGTATATCACGTTGAAAAATTAAACGGTAACTAAATTGACGTAACCATACGTGGAAAATATAGTCACGTTTACTTTAGGATATTTAAAAACGTGAAACGAAATCCCGTTAAGTATGAAAACGTGAAACCAAATGACGTTAAGATTAAAATAGATCAACGCGACATATTCACGCACTTTTTAATCACGTTTTTCCTGTGAGCGTGATTAATAATAACGTTTCTAAAACGTTAATTAAAATCACGTTTCAACTCAACGTGGTCTAAAATAACGTCTTATACGTTCACGCAATCTGTACTAACGTTATCCTTTACACGTGATTTTTATTAGCGTTTCGTGTTTTACGTGAATAAAAATCACGTCCCACTATCTCCACACCAAACCCATTTCGTACGCTATATTTGGTGCAAAAAGGGGCTGATTATACGTTTAGTGTTTAGGATTCCCAACCGCTGCCAATGGGTTATCCCAAATATAGCGTTATAGTGCAACCACTGCTTTTGCTCTTAGCCCTTTATTATGCACTTCGATAAATGCCACGGTTTGCCTAACCTGGTGTCCTGGCAAATGGGCAGCGTCAATTTAGAGCAAGGGTTATAGATAGTCTGACTCCATAAAATGAAGAAAAGATTACCATTTTGCTCAAATTAGATGCTATTGTGGGTGACTACCAACCCCCTTACCCCCTAAGCCCTTTCATACATTCTTTCATGCGAAAGAGTGGTTGGTAGTGGAGACTATTTTGCAATTCAATGTGCCGTGTAAAGAAAATGAAAAAAAAAACACAACACTCGACTCAGATTTTTTCTGTTTTTTTTGTTTGGGGTTTTTTAATATTTCTTTTTTCAGATTATAACTTTCCTTCTCATCTATTTTATTCAAAACAATTTAAACACGACACTTAGAGTGTCGTGTAGTGTTCTTTCCTCACTTTTACCAAAGTGGACTCCTGTCTTCATATGGGTAATCTCTCCTTCAAAATGAACAAATTAGTCTCATTTGGAGACTACCCATAAGAGATGCTCTTAGTATAAATTTTATAGAGTGAGATTGTATTTCTCACTAGCAAGAGAGATAATCATGTTGGCGATATGAACTATATCGCACAATATGAATCATATATGTCTCCACCGATCAAGTCTCTCTCGCCTATAATTAAAAACTTTGTTATCACAATTCTTCATAATTTTCTTTGTCTATAAATTACAAGGAGCACAGATACATTGTATTTTATTTTGAAGCCAGTAAGTCTAAGCCTACGTTTTATGAGTTCTAGCCTATGTTTTTTTCCTTCCAAATGCATGCTCAGTGCTAAAATTTGGGTTTGTTGATGCTTTGAAAGATATGAGCTTGGCACCAACATTTAACCGGGGAACAACAATTTTAGCTGAAATGTACATATTACACGGTGACGGTTCATAATGCGAATCAATTCAATTGTGCATTTTTGGGGGCACAACATGAAGTGCACCAGGTGGAGTCAAGATTACGATTTACAAATTCTTATGTTTTACTATGGGTCAAAGAAATATAGAGTGTACCTATTTTCTGTTGTGATGGTGCTGCAGGTTTTGGAATCATAGTCAGAAATCATCTTTGTCAAGTGGTGGGAACTTAATTACATTGTGTAGTTGTGTTATTATGGGCCGATGGAATGGACATTGACTATGGGCAGTAGCAAGTTCATCATAAACTCTTGATTTATTTAATCGGTCTATGTGAGGGAATAGGGAAACGGATCTACAAACATTGCCCATCACATTTCACCTTTACTATTTCCACAAACCCTAAAATCCCCAATTCCATCTCGTCTTCATAAAAACCCTAGATTTTTCCAATATTTCTCTCTGTGAGTGTGAATCCTCATTTCTTATGGGTTCCATAATCCCTTAATTTAATCATAGAGTATTTTAAGTTTCTTCCTTTAAAGAGGCATTTTAAAGCAGAATACCAACACTGCAAATCAGATCATATAAACCAGCTGTAGGAGGATGGATGAGACCCTTATAAACTGGTAATCTTCCTTGAGCTTTGAAAGTAATGTATTCATATTTTCATGTATAGTTTCCATTTTCAAATTGGATAACAAGTAACCTAAATGCTATTGACATTGTAAAGATTACTCTTATTCTGTCTTTCTATCATTGGGAGCGTTTTTATTTCTGTCTTTTCTATCTCCATGGGAATTAGGATCAATTAGCAAGGTACCTTTTAGGCTACAACCAGGATTGATAGGAGCTGAATACTAGAGATTACTAGTAGGCGAAAACCAAGAGATCAGAGGAAACAACACGTAGGGCAGAAACTATCTTATATCTATGGAATTGGGGTCTGAAACTGATCAACTGACTAGTTTTAACATCGTTATCTGCACAACAGAGACTCTGAAGTTTTACGTCTATAAAAACTCTTTTTTCTTCAATACAGTTGTTTCTTCTTTGATATTAATTTCAATATTCTTGCTGTTTTGAGATATTACAGAAGCGAATATCTACAAGGGGTTCTTCGAATATCTAATTTCAATTATCCAGAAAGCAAAGCAGCAAGGATGTCTGATCGCCTAGCAGCAGCAGCAGGCATCATCAAATCAATTAGAAGAAGGCTTAGTCAACTGCGTCACACCAAAACTTGTTCTGCTTCTAGCAGCACTTGCAACCAACAAAACAAAGAAGTTGCTGATTCTGGACTTGGATGAAACCCTGGTTCACCATAGTGAATCATTCGCCAGTTCCTATGCACTCTCCTTTACCATGGAGGGGAGCACTTACTATTTCAATCCGAGGCCGTACGCTCGCGAGTTCTTGGAAAGGGTGTCTCAGTTGTTTGATGTAGTCGTCTTCACTGCAAACCGTAAACCCTATGCAGATCCGGTGGTTGCCTTTCTTGACCCTGAAGGAGAGTTGATTGTGGGACGTTACTATCATGATTCTGGTGAATCTCTTCGCGACGGATATGTCAAGGATCTACGTATATTCAAGGTTGATCTTGCCAGAGTTGTCTTGGTTGATAACTGTCCAGCTAATTTCCGCTTGCAGAAAAACAATGGCATTCCGATTGTCAGCTGGTTTTTTGACCCACAGGATGAAGAACTCTCTAAACTAGTCCCTTTCTTAGAGAAGTTGGCTGCTGCAGACGATGTAAGGCCCATCATTGCAGAGAGATTCATTCGACGGTAGGAAGAATCCGCTTTTACGTAAAGGTTTTTATTCTCATGAATTTAAGCATTTGCTAATCAGTAATTGAACAATATCTATGTTAGCTCAAACATGTCTTTACGTAAGAATACAATTTTGACTAAAAAAAAAAAAAAGCTACAACCAGGATTAAGACCAATGATTCTTTTGGCAGTCCTAATGGATGATTTTGCACATAAATTGTGGTTATACACACTTTTAAAGCCTACCTCAAGCCTACAGCTTCCACAGTTGTATCAAAAATTTTATTTCCTTAAGTCTGATTCAGTTAGAAATCAAGTTCTATAAGTTCTTAAAAAAAGAGTTTATGAGAATGTCTGCGTCTACTAACAGTAGCATCAATTGCTTTATGCACCAGCAGTTGCATAAGCTCTGTAAACAATCCATTTTGTTGATGCATATGTTGGGGTTTTCCAAACTCTTTTGGATTTGGAAATTTTAGTGGTGTTAAGAGTTAGTCATTTGGTCGCCCATACCTGTGCTCTGCACCTTTGGTAATAGTGTCAATAGATTTCAGTGAATATATCATGATGGAACCATAGTTTTTAAAACCATCATCTGTTATCTCTACTGTCTGGGTATGTTTTCAGCTCATTCAATACACTAAATTGCTTTGCCTATCACTAATTAATGAGTATCTCTAAAATGGTTTGATTCTTCTACATTGGCATCTGCAAAGAATAGTATCATCTGGGCGCTGCATAACGTTGTGATGGCTGTTTTTTACTATTTTTTTCAGCAAGAATTAGGTTAAACAGTCTTTATGTGAGTTTCTAGTTTCTACTGCACTTCTTTGAGATTTGACTCTTTTTGTGCTATGGTAATAAAAAAAAATTCTTCCTTTTTGCTTTTAGATGATGAGAAAACTTGTGGATGATGCGTCCAAATTTGTTGAATGACAGTCACTAAGGCTGTTGTTACCATTCCTTCCTACTTCAGTGACTTTCAAACTTTCAAAGGAGAGCAACAATGAATTCTGATAGAAGCTGGATTTGTAATTCTTCGTATCATCGATGAGCCATTTGCTGCATCATAGGCTTATGGGTTTCAAGACAAAGGAGGAATTATCCTTGTGTTTGACCTTGGATCAAGTTGATACCTTTGATGTTTCAGGTATTTCACTATGATTCAGATTTTAATATTTAATTGCCACAGTCACATCTTAAGCTTGCCCTTCTTCGTCGTTTTAGTCAAATTCACTTTACTTGCATTAAGTTTCAGTGATTGTATGTTAGCTCCAAATGCTGGTCGTAACACTTCTTGTTTTGTCAGGGACCGGGGTTACCTTGTTTCACCATACAGCACGTTAAGACTGTAGGCACAGCACGACACATGGCACGTAAAAGAACGTCTTTGTGTTCCATGTGCCGTGCTTTGCCGGCATGTTTTACACCTCTAGCAGTACATATGTTTTAACCTAGACGAAAAAGTAGCCATCATTAAACTAAGCCCCCGGACACTTAAACCCCCACAAAAGTACGCATATTGTATAAAGTATATGAAGAAATTGCAATTATCGAGCCATGCACAATTATGAGGAAGGGTAACATGACAGTGCATGAACTTAAACAGGAATATTCGCTGGAATGTATATGGACCGTCATTTATGTCCCAAAGTTTAGAGTTTTAGAGTCATATGAGTAGGGAGTTCCTTGCATACGCCACCATAAAATCTCATTGTTGTTTGTTATTGCCTCTCAAGTACAGTATCAGTCAGTATGGTCATGATTGTAGCTTTGTTGTCCTTTCCCTGGTACTAGCACTACTCATCTTTCGTTTTGTCCAAAGTTGCGAATAGCAGCATCAATATTAATTTTAACTGTATTCCCCTCAGGAGGTACCCATGAAGCCATCACTTGACTGTTGGTTGTAGGAACAAAAAATTGCTGTGGGTTGTAGAAACAGCTTCATGATGTTGGAATTCATCCTGATTGTCGCCACCATAAATATAATAGTAAGAATAAAACCAATACATTCCTAGATGGATACTCGATGGGATATTCACCTGTATCTTCTTGAAGATTAAGCTGTTTCTAGCTTCCCAAATAGACAATAGGACACAGACACCAAGGCAGAAGCAATACCCATTATCCTTTTGTGGTAACCAGGTCGAGAACAAGTCCTTGAGATTATGGTTTTCATGCTCGACATCATTGTGGCAGAAATGGCATTCAACTGGAACTCTCCGGAGGAATTTTCCAATTTTGATAAGCATACCGACTTCCATCATGGCAAATTCTCCAAACAAAAATTTGTATTTTGGGAGCTAGATTCTTAACAGCCCAACGGTTAGGACAACTTTAGCACTCATTGTAACCCCAAACAAAAAATATTCAAATCCGTGACATTTTATTGATGGACTTATTGTGCCATTTCAGAAGAG